>PVHT021183629.1:3121609-3141850 GCA_004024745.2 Catagonus wagneri | reverse complement strand
AGTCTCTGTGATGCAGTTACTTTCCAGTCTGTGGGGCTTCCCACCCGGGAGGTATGGGGTTGCTTCTATCGCGTAATCGCCCCTCCTACCTCTTGATGTGGTCTCCGCTGTGTCTTCTGGAGCAGAGTATCTTTTTTGGAAGTTTACAGTCCATTTGGTTGAAGGTTGCTCGGCATTTGGTTGTATTTTTGCTGTTTTTAGGGAGAGACGTTGAGCTCCAGTCTTTCTATTCCGCCATCTTAATCCAATCTCCTCATTTTGAATACTTTTTGATTTACCTTTTACCAGATTGCTGCATATCGTGGTTTATGATTTTTTTTTAGTGCTATAAATAATGGTGCAATAAATATCATGTTCAAACTTAACTTTACAGGGTTCATTATTTCTTTAGTGTAGACTTACTAGGTCAAAGGATGTAAATATTTTGAAGAACTTGAGTTTGCCAAGTATTTTTCCCAAATTTGTCGCTAATACTAATATATTGAGATGTCTGTTTCATCATATTCAGCATTCAGCATAAGCAGCATTGATTATTATCATTTTTCTCATCTGCCAATTTGTAGGCAACTTCTGTAGTACTGTTAGTATTTTTAATTTGTTTTTCACTATGGGGTGCCTAGCCATTTGGTTATGGATTTGCTTAGTAAAGGTGTTTGTTCTTTAGGGAAATGTCTGTTTTTGTCCTTAACCTGATTATTAGGAGTGCTGGTGAATTTTTGTGAATTCTTTTAAAGAAAAGAGCACAGCCTGTATGTGAAATCTTTGCTAAGAATATTCCCTCTTGTATTTCTGCCTCTTACTTTGGTTATGATCTTTCAAAATCATGCCAAAATAAATGAGAGTGTATAGAGTTAAATCTGTAGATCTTTTCTATCAACATTCTTGTATAGTTTCTAAGCTTAAAAGTTCTTCACTTTGTGAAGGTTATTATTCAGTTCTGTGTCCCTCTGGCTTTTCTAAGAGTTTGTATATTTGCCTGTGTCCATCTATATGTACACTTAACTGGCATTTTAGAAACTTATATGCTTAAAAAAAAAAAAGCTCTTTTGATTTATTTCCTTAGTTTTCTTTTTTTGTCTGAGCCATTGATGTAGCCTGGACTCAGACTTTAAATCCCCAGACGTTTCAATACTTAGTTAGAAAGTCTGTGGTTTCAGTGGCTTCAGTAATATTCCCCAGTGCTGCAATTACACTAATGAGGACCACTGTCAAGGAGTATTTGTTAAATGCTCCCTGTACAAAGCAGTGTCTAGTCACAATAGATGGACTCTTTGCTCTAGAAGAGACTGGAGTTAGAGGTGGAAACAAGGTGCACAAGAAATGCCAAATGAGGAGTTCCCTTCGTGGCTCAGTGGTTAATGAATCCGACTAAGAACCACGAGGTGGTGGGTTCAATCCCTGGCCTCGCTCAGTGGGTTAAGGATCCGGCGTTGCCGTGAGCTGTGGTGTAGGTCGCAGACGTGGCTCAGATCCCGCGTGGCTGTGGCTGTGGCGAAGGTCGGCGGCTACAGCTCCTGTTAGACCCCTAGCCTGGGAACCTCCACATGCTGCGGGTGCGGCCCTAGATAAGGCAAAAAGACAAAAAAAAAAGAAAGAAAGAAATGCCAAATGAGCAAGCCCCTTACGTGAGAGATCTAACAAATGACATCTCTGCTGTGCCTTCAGTTTCCTCATCTGTGAAATGAACCAGTTGAACTAAATGATTTCTCAGGAGTTTTGCAGACCTGGGGTCGTTGCATTTGGTGTAGAGACGTGTGTGTACACAGACAGCTGTGTAAAGGTGAAACGGCTGCTGTCTACATTGGTTTACCATCTATGTTCCATTTTGCAGCTTCCTAGGCTTCACTTGTTTATAGCTGCAGAGACGGGGCGGGAAGGACTGCTAAGAATAATGAGGAAGAATTATAAGGGCCGAACCACTTAGTCCAAAGGCACCTCGCCCTTTAGGCAAACCTCCGGAGCAGTTACGCGGTCCAGGAAAACTGGCCGCTAGGAAAGACGGCGCTGATTACTCACGCGTAAATATCACTTCTTAAAAGGTTTCCTCAGTGTCTTAAGGCATCAAGGCCATTAAACCTCCCTGTTGTTGGTAAAGATCCACAATTCCCTATCAGAACCTTAGTCCCAAGCGTGTTTTCAAGTTCAGGATTTTTGCAAGAAATGTTATTTGCATTTCAAGTTCAGGATTTTTGCAAGAAATGTTATTTGAGCTAAATTTTATAACATTCCCAAATCAGGCTTGGGGCAGCATCCCTAATCGAACATATTAATATTTTTTGGCAGCAGAATGCGTGAAGATTCACAGTTAAGTTGGATAAATAATGACTATAGGGAGCCCCACTTCATTTCATGGCAGGTTTTGCCACTAACCGTTACAGAAACACCTTTTTGTTTCTATGACTTCGTGGAACTTGGAAAATAGATAAGGGATTGTGGGTCTGAGTAACCCTTTCCAGTTCACCAGACCAGACTCATCTTCTGAAAGCTAAGATCTGCCCGTGACCCCCCTGTAGAAACCTCCCGCAGCAGCTCCTGGCTAAGACACTGGAACCCAGGTCACATCTGGTATTAAAGCCTCCCGTCCAGGCTCTCATCCTGTAGCCCTCCCCACAAGCCACTCAGTCGGGCTGCATCATACCTGCTCTGATGTATTGAAGACTTGCTTCCTCCTGGGACTTCTGTTTAGCTGGTTTCTTCCACCGGTGACACTCTTGTGTCCTGTTGCTCCTTGTTCGGAGCCCTGCTTTTTATTTTTTTATTTTTATTTTTTTGCCTTTTGTCATTTTAGGCCCACACCCGCGGCATGTGGAGGTTCCCAGGCTGGGGGTCTAATCGGAGCTGTAGCCGCCGGCCTTTGCCACAGCCACAGCAACGCGGGATCCGAGCCGCGTCTGCAACCTACACCACAGCTCACGGCAACGCTGGATCCTTAACCCACTGAGCAAGGCCAGGGATCGAACCCGCAAGCTCATGGTTCCTAGTCGGGTTCGTTAACCACTGCGCCACGACGGGAACTCCTGGAGCCCTGCTTTTTTCCTGCCTTTTGTTCATCCTACCTGCTTTCCAACCTCCTCTCTAGGAGGATCTCCTAGATTTCCCCGTTTGCAGTGATTCTCTCTTTTTGTGCAGCCTCTACGCTCCATGTCTTTATTGTGGCACCTACCAAAGACTGCCAGGTATTAGAATAGCCTGTATGTGTGTATCCTCTACTAAATCATGAACCTCTGGAATTGTGGTTCTTGAACCTTAATATGCATAAAATGCTGCTTGTTATAATAAAAATTCCTGGGTTCCCCCTTCGCCTCCCTAGGAGATTCTTTTAAAGTAGGTTGGAGTGGGACCTAGGTAACTATGTTAATAACCCGCTAGTAATTTAAATTCTTCTATTTCATCTCCTTGACTATGAGGAGCTTGACAGCAGATTCTGTCTTGAAACTAGAAACTGTCCCAGGATTCCAGAATCAGGTCCTAAAACCAAACTGTGGCCTCAAGTTCAACCTACACACAAGTGCTGCCTTTGTTTTTCTTATCTCCTGTCCTTTGTGTGACTCCACTGGAAATTAAATCCATAACCGATGATGGTGATTGATTATGGAATAGTCTCTAGAACAGATGGATAGGAGATTTCTTGGTAGAACAGAAGTGGAGTCGGTCGTGCCTTAAGGAGCATCAGAGTGTGGAAAGCAGCCATGGTCAATGCAAAACCAGCTCAGTGCCAGCAGACTGGCACGTTGGTAATCAACCTGAGAATAGTGGATTATGGACTTGGGCTAAATAATTCATTGTCATGCCTACGACAGACATTTCAGAAGTTCTGCTTCCTACTCTGCATTTAGATTTCGGAGGTTGGAGAGAGCCTAGTGGTCGTCCTTAACCCAACCCCACCACAAATAACCCACCTGCTTCTCTTCTGGTTTCCAATAAGAATGATGTCAATGAACATAACCGTTGATGTAGCCGACGTTTAGTGAGCTCTGTGTGCTAGAACTGTACAGAAATTACACTTTACATAAATCACTTTATAGAAATTATCTCATTTAATCCTCAAGACAGCCCTAAGAGGAAGTGTATTCATTTACTAGTGAGGACCGGGTGCCGCTCAGGTTAGGGAGTGTGCCCGGGGTAACACAGCTAATGAGCGGTGGGGCAGGGATGTCAGCCCTTGTGAGCTGACTCGAGAGTCCATGCTCTATAATTGCTCCAGCTGCCACTTTTGACCTTCTCAGTGTCCCGACTTACCTGTAATTGGAACTCTGCTTTTACCTCTTGTGCATTTGAGTGAATTTTTTTTTTCAATTGTATCTTTGTGTAGTGTGTGAATGAGTGTAACTTCAATTCTGTGTGTATCCAGATTCACATGAAGCCTTGTTTGGCATATGGGCAACTTGCCCAGCACAAGGACGTGTCACCAGGTGTGGCTAGATGCTACTTGCAGCTCTTTAGGGAAGTTAAGGGCCACTCCTGGTTGCACTTGATCTGAGCGTGACCACCAGTGTCCCTAGTCTGTGGTTTAGGTCAGAGTGGAAGAACACTGACTTACCGTGAAGCACGTAGGCACGCTGCATTTAAGTCACTTCTAATTGCTCTTAGTGGGACACAAAGAAAGAGATTAAAGTGTATAACTTGTGGGAATTCCTTGTGACTTCTTAGATTAGTTTCATAGTTGAGGTCGATCAGTCATTTCAGAAGGAATCTGGACACTCGTGTATTCCATACCTTGCTTCTTTTCATTGATATTGGAAAACGCCACTATTTGGACCAGCTATAAATTAGACTGATTTCAGTGAGGAAAGCACTGAGGCGCTTATTTAACACATTTGCCAGGGTTGGAATTGAGATGAAAATAGATATTGACTTAGCATGATTTATTTAGAATCTTATTTTAAAGGTCAGAACTGATACCTGAGAGGTAGAGGAAAATCCTCAGACAGGCTTCAAGGTAAATATCATAAAGCTATCAGGATATGACAGAGGAGGAGTTGGAGACATTTTCCTGAGCATTAATTTAAAAATAAAAAAGGAGAAAGAAAAGCATTAGAATGGAAAACTTCTAAAGTTTCAAGGAAGTTATGCAAGCAGAAAGCTGCCTTCTCCATTAGCCTTCCATCTGCTTGGCAGTGCCACTTGGTAGGGCAAGGCAAGAGTTAGTTTCTCAGGCTGGGTTGGGGCACGGGGCAGTGTCCCCTGCCCCACTGGCCTAGGGGGAGGTCATTCAGGCGTGAACAGAGCTGAGAGATGTGGTTAAACACCCCATAAAACATACACATGTGAGCAAAGCCAGCTCTCAGACTATGAATATAGTCAAAAGAAAATGCAGTGTGTTCTTCGAATCTATTTGGAGCGCTTCTAACCAGCGTTAACATCCTGTTCCTAGGAGACGAGCCTGCCCCGGTTCTCCTCCAGTTAACTAGCCTGGCTCAGGTCCTCTGCCCAATCCATTCTGCCAGGCTTCCTGTTAAATATTTCCACCTGACCTGCATCCAGGAGCCACACAGCACCTCCTGGCCTCTCTTCTGGGAATGACTAACTATATGGGCCTCTATCACTTGCCCTAAGCTAGAAACTTTGGAATTGAACTTGGTCTCCTAGTTTTTTGTCACCTTTTACATTTCGGTCCACTACCCAATCCTTATCATATTGCATTGTTTATTTCAGACCTGCGTCGTCTCTACTGTGAAACTCCAAGATCCTTTCCAAACTGATCTTTGTCTTTTCTGTCCCTCTCCATTCAGAAAATCCTCACCTCTGCCAGAATGTTTTTATTTCTCAGATGCAAACCTGATTATAAGATTCCTGCTTAATTTCTGAAATAGAGACCAAACTCTGCAACCCGGTAAGATCCCACGCTGTTTTTACCATAGAGCCTTTATATCATGTCATCTTTGCTTTTCTCCGCTCTGATGCTGTATGCACATTTTTATATCCCTTGGCCGTGACATTTATTCATATTTATATTTTATCATTATTTTATATTTTCTGGTCTTTTTGCAAGATGTCATTTGCCCCAAAAGAGAAATGACTGGATTGAAGTGCAAACTCCGATTTTACCGTAAGGCTAGCTATTTGTTAACTGAGATTTGTGATCTCATACTTGAATGTCATTAGGGAAGTGTAGTTTCTAACTTCGGATTTCTCGAAAAATATTTATGGAGGAGGACATATATTTTATTCCTGTTTGAACCGAGGTGGGTAAAGTGACTGATTAGTGAGTATCTCCACGGACCCCAATTGCTATTTGTTAGGATTCTCTGTCGGTGATTACTCACAAGATATTAGTCATAAAAGGAAACCACAGATCCCTCTTAAAGACCCTGCATTTTGCAGATAGGGCTTTGTCATCGTTGTCGTCATTGCTGCTGCTGCTACAAACTGTTCGTGCTGACACTCTAAGTATTTGAGAGCCCCAGCCCAGGAGGCAGCGGGCGGGTCAGAGCACAGACTCTGAAGCCAAATGGCTGCGTTTTCATCCTAGTTCTGCCACCAACCAGCGATGTGATCTTGGGCACTTCCCTGAATTTCTGTGTACCTTTATTTCTCCATCTTTAAAGGGAATTTGATGCTGGTTAAGTTTTTCAAACCTACGGTTATCAAAGAGGAAAGGGGGAAGGATAAATTAGGAATATGGGATTAACAGACTCATACTGCTCTATGTAAAGCAGATACACAATAGGGACCTACTGTATCACACAGGGAACTATGTTCAATATCTTATAATAGCCTATAGTGGAAAAGAATCTGAAAAAGAATATGTATGTGTGTGTTTATATGTGTGTGTGTATATATGTGTATGTGTATATATATATATTTTAAGTTATATGTAATCATGGACAAGGTCAGCTTCCCCTTGTCCTCTGTTAATACTTTTACCATTTGATCCAAATTAATCATGTGGGGACAGCCAGCATCTCTGGACGTCCGAGCAGCTGGAGGCTGGAGGCTGACGTCATGACGCCGCCTGCAGCCTGGCTGTTGAGAGTGCCATCCTCTGGCCCTTCTGTCCCCAAAGAGCTTTTCCGAGCGGGGATGGGGAAAACGAGGCTCTTCATTCAGCTCCGTTTCCAGACTGTGGGAGTTCTGTGCGCGGTAATTGATCGTTGAGAGTGTGCAGGGTCCACCACTCAGCTCCCCCGTGGCGCCCTCTAAGTCCCTGCTTGGTGACATCGTGGCAGCATACCTCACCTTTGATACCCTCCCCGGTGGCCTGCTGGGTCTCAGCAGCTCCTGGGGCTGCAGGCCAGAGGGAAGCGGTGTGGGAGCCGCATGGCCCAGAGGACGGCCACGCGGTGCTGTCAGCGCGACACCTGGGCCCGAGTGCAAGGTCAGACACCTGCTCAGGCGGTTTGCTCCAAGCACTCAGACGACAGCTTGGAGTGGGACCAGGCCCTGCCCTTTGCAGGACTCTTCCAGAAAGAGCGACTCTCGTCAGGAGGATGTGGACGCCGCAGTATCAGGATCACCTTCTCAGGATGCAGCCCCAGGTTTTCTTGACGCTCAGAACTTTCCCCTTAGAGTATAGGAGCATCCGGCTCACTTTGCAAGTCGTCTAGCAACCTCTGGGATTTATAACGCAAACTGAGCAGACACAAGTAAATTTCAAAAAGTTAATTTAAAAATAAATACTGCACCCTGAACTCAGGAATATGTACCTAGAACTTTTTTTTTTCTTTTCCTTTCCTCTCATCCTCCCTTCTCCTCTCCCTCCCTTCCTTTTTCTCTGCCTACACACTTTGTTCCTTCTTTTCTATTAAATCGTGTACACGTGAAGCATTCATTGACTTGCCTGCATCACGCTAGACACTGCAGATACGTGGGTGAGCAAAGAGACATTACTGTCCAGTCATAAAGACCCAGAGTGTGTGAGGGGTGGGGCAAGACACAGTCACATAATCTCAGAAATATGTTATTATACACTGAGATAGGTACCAAGAGAGAAAAGTGCTAAGAGCCGTGAGCATTTATAAAGGGTGCCTGATCAGTCTTGTTTGGGAGTTGTGCACAAGCGGTCCAGGGGATGTGACTTTTGGGCTGTCCTAGCTGGATTAATCCGAGTTAGCAAAAGAATGGAGGGACAGGAAGGTCATTTCAGGAAGAGAAAAATGCAGAACTAAAGGTCACGAGATGGAAAAAGCAGTATATGTTTAAGACGTTAGAATTTTTATGATGCAAATGTCAGAAGAGAAGGATTACTGTTCCATTAAAGTCATATTTTAATTTGGGATGGAGATTTTATATATATATTTATATATATATATACATATATATACACACACACACACACACATATATATGTAAATATTTTTTCAGATAACATTTTCTAAGTGATTAAGGAGATAGGGGTGCCCTCATGAACTCATACTGGTGAATGCTGAAAGTAATATCAGTTTTCCTCTATTTATTTAAATTAGATATAGTATTCAAAAGGATTCTAAGTAAACTTCTGGGGGAGGGGGTCCTCCTGGAATTCTTCCTTCTTTATCAAGTTGAGTGGGAGGGGAGGGAAATGAATAGTGAGGCTTTAGTGTGGCATGAGATTGTGATCTTTCTGTAACCTCAGTAACATTGTCTTTTGACATACAAGCCACACATCACAAAGGTCTAAATACGGTAATTCAAGATATAGTTACTAGTGCAGAGGAAGAAACTCTGGGAGTGACAGACTCAAACTACAAATTGATTGCTGCCCCCCTTTAAGTTTAGTGTACTTGAAGTATATGTGGTTTACAAGCTTGTGATTTTTTCTCCTGTACAACAGAGTGATTCAGTTGTCCTGGCCTTCTTTTATATTGGGCACATTTTTACCTAAAAATGAAATGCTCATAAGCTCTTTAGAAGGACTCCATAACTGGTGGAGGTAGTCTTCTCTTCTTGTTTTTAGGCCTTTTTTGGACCTCCAGTTAACACACTGCCAAAAAGTATCTATGAACAGAAGTTATGATCCCTTCCTTAGGAAACTCCCTGAGAACAAGGGTGTAACTGAGCAAGAGGAAGACACGAGATAGAAAAAACAGGGATTCAACAACACAGTAGAGAGGTAAAGAGAAATCCAAAAAAAGGATCAATATGAAAGCCTTGTGATCGCAGCAAACTAGGCATGAACAGCTTGCCTGCCTGCAAACGTTGTGAACGTAGCCTGATACTTGATTGATAGCTTGGCTAGGTGTAAAATTCCAAATGGGAATGATTTTCCTTTGAAGATGAAGCTCCATTGCATCCTCGCTTCCAGTACTGCTGTTGGGAAGTCTAAAAGTTTCCAAATTATTTATCTTTTTAATGTGATGTCAATTTTCTTTTTCTCTGAAAGCTTGTAAGATCTTCTTTTGACCCCAATAACATATCTAGGTGGGGTCTCTTCATCTGTTGTACTTGAGCTCAGTGGCCTCCTTGAATGTTAAAATTCATTTCTTTCAAATTTTCTTGAATCATTTTGTGCCCGTTCCCCCCCCCACTCTCTTTTTCTTTTTCTTGCTGACACTTTGTTATTCATATGTAGAGGACATTGTGATAGATATGGTGAATTATCTCACACCCATTCCATCTTCCTTCCAGTTTATCTTTGGGTACTGCTGTGGCTGGAAAGCTAAATACTATATATTTCCGGACTCTCTTGCAGCTCATGTTTTGGATGTGATTTAGATTCAACTGTACTTCTCCCTATTCTATTGGCAAACATGGTCATGGAGGTTTTTTACCCTGGGACAGCATTAATCCCAGTGTTTGGTCACTAGCCTTGTGAGGGTCGAGAAGCAGGCTGCTTGCCATTCATTTTGCTTGTATGGATTGTGGCAGACTCCAGGCCTGGCTTTGGAGCCAAGAGCAATAGCTGTGACTCTCTGATCTTGGCAACAACAACATGCTTCTGGATTTAGCAGCTTTATGTGGCAGTCTGCCACTTCGGGAGGCTGTCTCCTGATGTTACAAGTGGTGGCAGCTCCCTTTGTGGCTCAGTTCTTTAGTTAGTTTAGAAGTTGTACTGAAAGCTTAATCTCAAATCTGTTTATTTAGCCCTTCCAGTGATTATGTCGTTTAATGTATTGAAAGAAATAATTCTGTTGAAATTAACAAGCATGGATTTGCTGTCAGGAGAGGACTCTGTTCAGGATGATACTCCTGGATTTGTTTCTCTAATTTCTTTTTAACTTTTTTTCTGTCTTCTAGCTCTGTTTGGGGCTGGGGGAGATTTCCTTAACCTTAGCCTCTAACCTTATAGTTGAGTAATTGAGTTTTTAGAATTCATATATACGTACACATATAATACCTAAGTATGTTTTTCTCCTTCTCTGAATGTACCTGTATTATAGTGCCCTGTTCTTATTTTATCAGTAGATCATCTTCTGTTATCTTTCTGGGGATATTGATGATATTTTTTTTCTTTTCAGTTTTCTTCTTCTGGCATAGTCTGTGTTTTTTCCAGGCTGCTTTTGACTGCTTTGGAGTTTCTAACTTTGATACTAAAGTCCTGGCTCAGTGATCCTTGATTATCTGCTCACATTTGACAGTGGGGCCTTAAGGCCTGGTTAGAAGACCTAAACGTATTAGTGGTGTTGTTACCTGTGGGCTTCCCTTTAAGGTGGTCCAGCTGTGCTCTTTCAAACTGAAAGAACCCCAAATATCAGCATCTTTATAGTTCGCTTCTTGTCCAGGTTAGAGTCCCCAGAGAAGGATTTTCTAAAAGTCTGCCTTTAAAGTCTGGGCTGGCTACCAGGATCCTGGATACTGAGTATAAAAAACAGTAATGGGGGTCTAAGCATAAGTATGTGAATATTCTTTTTGAAGAAAAAAGCAACAACAACAGTTTTTAGTACATTGCCTCACCCTAAACTGTGTCCAGTACAGAGAGGCCTGGAAAAGTCTGGTATACATCAGTTAGAACGAAAAAGGTGATGGGCCATCTAAATGCTTTTAGAACAGCCTTTCTATTTTGGCTCCGTCTTTACCCCTGCTTTCAAAGGTGCCTGAGGTCTTAAAACTCTTAGCTTTGGGACTGTCCTCAACCATATATTGGTATTTTTTATTTGTTTGTTGTTTTTGTTTTTAACTTTCTCCACTGCCAGCTTAAGTTTCAGCTTTCTTGGTTCTGCTTAGGTCACTAACCGCATAACATTTGCTCTATAGCTTACGAAGTTTTTCTGTGTATTCCCTCCCATTTCTGTGTCTTTATGTGTTCATGCTTTTTTTTTTTTTTTTTGGTCTTTTTAGGGCCGCACCCACAGCATATGGAGGTTACCAGGCTAGGGGTCCAATCAGAGGTGTAGTCACCAGCCTACACCACAGCCACAGCAACATAGGATCCGAGCCATGTCTGTGACCTACACCATAGCTCATGGCAATGCCAGATCCTTAACCCACTGAGCAAGGCCAGGGATTGAACCCACATCCTCATGGCTGCTGATCGGGTTCATTAATCCCTGAGCCACGATGAGAACTCCTGTGTGTTTATGCTTCAAAAACAAAACTCCGCTACTGTCATTTTAGGCAAATTAAAGAGACACTGTTAGTAGATCCATGGTTTTGACCTGGGGTATGGTTCACTTTTCTGTGACTCATGAGGAATAGAAGGGTATTTATTGATTGCTTTCCATATCTTCACCTGATTAGTTCTTAAATGTAATTGTGTAATGTGTATCTTTAAACTGTGTGTTATTAGACATAAGTGAGTAGTGTATGTGTCTAAGCTTAAAATAGAATGGAGGATCGCTAAAAGAAAGAAATGCTATGTGTTCTAAAATACACACCAGTTTCTTTCCTTCACTGCTGGTAGGGCTTGCTTCAAACTGCACTAGTACCAAAGATGTGTTCTTCACAATAGTTTGAATATAGTTCATGGGAAGCGTCTGCAGTCTGCATCTCTGCCTTAAACCCCTAGTGCAGGGAAAGGAGTGGTTTTGGGGTTTTCTCTTATTAGGTTTTATGTGATGGAAATTTATATTTGCCATCCAAACAGCATGCTTTTGGGGCATTTACTGCTGGAGAGTTGTAGCAAATCAGGAATGATTTGCTTGAGTTCAGTGAAACCTTTCACATCAGCACATTCTCAGTGTTCTTCATTCCTGGTGCCTACAGCAAAGATTTAATAAACCCTGTTTGCAAAACAAAAAAAGGAAAAGGGGACTGGCTCAGTGGAAAGCCCATTAATGTTTCAGACCACTGACTGCTGAATCCAAATAGAGATTTTAGAAAGGAGGGCTCAACTCAGATGAGAAGAGGGAGTTTCCTCTAAAACCATAAACCTTTTCATTTGGCCTATGAAGAAAGAGATTAAAATTGAATCATGAAAGAGAAAAATTAATAGCAGCCACGTGTTATAACGATAATGGTTTTTGTTTGGAATTTCTTGGTTCCCAGGAGTAATAAATTAACAGGTTTGGCATTTTGCTGATTTTGCGGGGAAAAAAAAATCAGGATGCACGACTTACCATTTAACCAAAGGTACACTTTAAAAAAAATTTCATTGTGGAGTCCATGGCACAGCGGTTAACAAATTCAACTAGGAAACACAAGGTGGTGGGTTCGATCCCTGGCCTCGCTCAGTCGGTTAACTACCCGGCGGATGCCGTGAGCTGTGGTGTAGGTCACAGATGTGGCACTGGATCTACATGCTTTACTGAACACATGCATATTTTTGGAAAGCTGGCGTTGAATTGTAATTTACCAGGAGAACTCCTTTGATGCCAAAGCATTCTGGGTGGGTGTTTGGGGAAAAGACAGAGATGCAGTGTTTGAAATGCCGTGTCAGCAGGTGCCCCCCCCCCCCCGGCCCCAATCCCTTAGTGACTCCTGGATCAAGTAGGCAAAGCTTCTTTTCTTGTTTCTAGAAAGGGGAGCCATAAGAGAATCACCATCCTTTGGGAAACAGGTCAAAATAGGATTCCTTCGGTATGTCACTGAAATTGAAAAGGAAAATTTGTTGACTCTGAAATGGGGATGCGGGTACCTTCTGTTCCTGTATCTCCATTATGAATGGAAGATGGAGATCAGAAGCTGTTTGCAGCCATCCATTCAGATCACTTTAGCCAAAATTATTTAAAATTATGCTTGAAGATATAAATATGTTTTGACAGGAGGAAATGGTTCTGGCTTTTTTCGAGTATACCTTTAAAGGACTAGCTTAGTCTGCAACCAGCCTCACTGCACAGAATGTCAGCAATTGATGGATCCACTGAATTTCAATGACTTGCTGAAGCCTCGTTTTTCTTTTTCTTCTGCATAAGAAAGAGCCTGTTTGCAAAGAGTCAGTCAGATGCTAAAAAGTGACTTTGACTTTTTTCCCCCATTTTTTGAAGTTTTATTGAAGTATAGTTGATTTACACGTGGTGGTAATTTCTGCTGTACAACAAAGTGATTCAGTTATACATGTACACACACCCATTCTTTCTCAGATTCTTTTCCCATATAGATGATCATGGAATTTGGGGTGGAGTTCCCTGTGCTGTACAGCAGGTCCCCGCTGGCCAGTCCTTCCATATGTGACAGTGTCTTAAAGAAGGAAGACGGCCTTTAATAAAACAGAATTTTGGGTTTTGCTTGAGTTTTTTCCCCCTCCTTTTAAGCATAGCTTGTTATCTTGTTCTTTCATTTGCCAGTTATTGAAGAGCTTGTGTTGTGGGAAAGTTCCAATTCAAAATATTTTTAAAAGGCGCCCTTCCTGAGCAGAGTAGTCTGACATTTCCATGGGCTTTTGCAGAAGAATCTCAGGGGCATGTAGGCACCATGGAAGAACAAATAACTGGCCAGAAAGTCCACTCCCCAAACCAAAACAGTGTGGTGGAGATTGCACAGGCTGATTTCAGGCCAGCAACAGCTGTGGGTCATTTTTATGTAATATCCAGAATGTTCTGGAAGCTTTTCCGAATGTCTAATAGCAGACATTAGACACTATTTAAAATTGAATACTGGAGTTCCCGTTGTGGCTCAGTGGTTAATGAATCCGACTGGGAACCATGAGATTGCGGGTTCGATCCCTGGCCTCGCTCAGTGGGTTAAGGATCCGGCGTTGCCGTGAGCTGTGGTGTAGGTTGCGGAAGCGGCTCGGATCCCGCGTTGCTGTGGCTGTGGCGAAGGCTGGCGGCTACAGCTCCTGTTAGACCCCTAGCCTGGGAACCTCCATATGCTGCGGGTGCGGCCCTAAAATGACAAAGGGAAAAAAAAAAAAGGAACTGGAACCAGATCATGAAGGTCATTCCGTGCCAGCAGAGGGCTGGGAGCAGGGCAGCCAGACCCAGCAAGGAGCGTGCCGCCCCCCGGGGTCCCTCAGGAGCCACCCCCAGTTGTTTGGGAATAAATGTCTCTGCTGGGCTTTTCATGGTTTCCAGGGCAGCTCGTGCCAACCGTGGGGTCCTGTTTCTGTTTTGCAAAGAGGGTGCCAGGAGCTCAAAGAAAGAGACGCTATGGGGAAAGGCAAGAAGCATTAAAAGGAGAGGAAGAAAATGGATTCTGTCAAGTTGTTTGTACAGGTCCTCTTCTTTCTCCCTCATCTCTTCTTATAATAATTGGTTTAGGACTGTAATAGAATTGCCTTCAAGCAAACCCGGAGAGTCAGTTATCTTGGATGGAGACAAGTAAGCAAAAGTGTACCAAATGAGGTCGTGGGGGGAGAATGAAAAGAAATATTGATCCGGAGTCGAGAGCCAGCCTGAAAGAGGGAAGCAGGCAAGAGCTGTGTGCGCGCCCGCGCGTGTGTGTGTGTGTGTGTGTGTGTGTGTGTATTGGATCGATACTATCTTGATACTAAGCATTGATCCCAATATCAAAATAGATTACAGGAAAAGTCTTTGGGTACAGAACTGTTTACTCTTGCTCCGTTCTTTCTTCTTATTTTTAAGAAGGAAGACTTCAATTGACATTACATGTAAGGGCTATAGAGAAGATATAAATGGCCAGAATGAACCCAATCTTACATATTATTTTCCATGTAGTCTTTAATTACTAATTACTTCATAGGGGTGATGGACTGGATAGATGGAAATGTTCTTCCTTTTCTTTAAGAGGAAGCTATTCTCTAAGCCGCTTTGGTGACATGGCTCTTATGGTGTAAATTTACTTGGCCATTAGTTTTTCCTTCTTTTCTTTTTTTTAGAGTTCACATACTTTGGCTCTTTTAGAGACTGTCCGTAGTCTTGTCTCATGTTTGTCAATATTTTTTTTTCTTTTTAGGGCCTCCTCTGTGGCATATGGAAGTTCCCAGGCTTGCGGTCAAATCAGAGCTACAGCCGCAACAACACAGGGTCCGAGTCGCATCTGAAACCGACGTCGCAACTTGCAGCAATGCAGGATCCGTAGTCCACTGAGCGGGACCAGGGATCGAACCCACGTTCTCATGGATACTAGTTGGGTCCGTTACTGCTGAGCCACAATGGGAGCTCCCTCGTGTTTGTCAGTTCGAGCATCAAAGTCTGTGGTGGTCCTGCTCAAACACGGTATGATGAGAACTTGAGGTCCTGTGTGCTTTTTTATGGTCATTCTATCTTGCTCATAGTTTCATTTTAGTAAGGATGAAAATAGCTCCCTTTACTATTACGTTGTGTATATGAATCTAATGCAGCAGATATCAAGGTACCTCCTAAGGAGAGAGCAAGTATTGAACTTGAGTCGTGCAGTAAGGCAAGGGAGTGGGGGAGGAATGGAGGAGACAGACGCAGAAGTGGAAGTAAGATGTCTCAATATATTACTTTTGTCTTCTGCTTGTTTGTGTTAACCACTACGTTAAAATGTTTTGTACCACAATTTTTAAAAGTTCCACCCCACGGAAGTTATTATAAAAAATTAACTCTACTCCCCCGCGTTGTACGACACATCCTTGAGCCCACCTTACACCCACTAGGTTGTAAGTGGCATTAAGGTCGTTGGTCGAGAGCATCATGAAAGGACCATTCCATTTGATTGACAGCCGTCTAGCGGACTGTCTCCTGGTTGCCCCGGTGAGAGGCCAGGTTCCAGTGTGCTTTTTTGCAGCTGAATCAAGCCTTTTCCTAGTGCTCGGACTCCCTGGCATTCCCTAGAGGTGTAAGCAATCCCACTTACTTAACATATTAGGCCAAAGATATACCTGCTGAAGTGAACTGAACATTTTTAAGGTGGAGTTTTGTGAGAGGGGAAGCCAAGCTTAAAAAGTGAATTATTTTGATAATCCCTGGCATATAAGAAAATTGAAGAAAACCAACCAAGCTCAACATCTTCAGCTCAAGACACTAGTTAGCTCTGTGTTAAATTATCTTGCCAAAATTCTTTCACTTTCCATTTGCATCTGATTCATCATTGCTTTCATTTTTAATGTTCTTAAACATTATCTTTTGAAGCTCTTAAAAATCCAGTAAGTGCCTTCGTGCAGTCTCAATTAAATGCCCAATCCTGGGCTCTTTTTTTTTTTTTTTTTTTTTTTTTTTTTTTTTTTTTTTTTTTTTTTTTTTTTTTTTTTTTTTTTTTTTTTTTTGGTCTTTTGTCTTTTTAGGGCCTCACCCGCGGCATATGGAGGTTCCCAGGCTGGGGGTCGAATTGGAGCTACAGCCACCGGCCTAAACCACAGCCACAGCAACTCGGGATCCGAGCCGCGTCTGCGACCTACACCACAGCTCACAGCAACGCCGGATTCTTAACCCATTGAGCAAGGCCAGGGATCGAACCCACATCCTCATGGATGCCAGCTGGGTTCACTAACCACTGAGCCACGAAGGGAACTTCCTAGACTTTCATTTTAAAATGAGATGAACCTAGCCCTGCTGCAGAATTGTTAAGGGATGGCAGACCTCAAGGCAAGTAGGATTTTAAGTGTTATCCCTCAGAATCGTTGTCCCTACCATTTAAACAGTAGCGTGGGTACACTGTTTCTGCTTCTCCATCCAACCCTGTGTAGTTTGTCCTGAGCTAGCGTGAATGGTAACTGGCGAGTCCCCTTTCTAGAAGAGCAAGAAAATTGAGGGCAAGTAGACTTATTGGAGCCTGGGCAGGGGCACTGCAGTAATTTCCTTTCCAAGAGAAAAAGAGTGCCTTCGTGTTGAGGCCAGGAAACAAGACCAGGAAGCTTGGACTTCTGCTTTTGAGTATAAATATGTATTTAACAAAATTACTTCCTAAACATTGAGTTGGAGCACCGAGGAGTGTTCAGGGTTCTTGGCCAGGAAATGGGTTGTTTTTTTAAGACTCATTCCAGGTCAAGGTAATCTAAAAGAAATCAGCTGCGTGCTGGGTGGTCTCATTTCTGGTTCTTATTTCTGGTTCTGGTTCTTATTTCTGGCCCCAGTCAGCAGGGCCCATCTTTCAAGCTGCCCCTAGAAACTGGAAGCACTAGGATGGCGTGAGGGATAAGTCGGATTTGCTTTGCTTCTCTCGCATTGATCCTCAAGAGCCTTATCCAGCCTGCTGGCTACAGCTCGGATGACACTTCTCTCGGTCCTGGATCTGCTGAAACCCACCTCTCGCCCCGCTCTCCCCACTCCATCCAGTATGCGTTCTTTTCCCTCTTCCAGATGCCTAATTACAGGCCTACTTTGATAAGAAATACGCTGCCTTGTATTTTAGCACTTAGGGACTTGTCATTTCTCTTCGGAAATGCACACTCCCCGAGGAGCAGAGCTGTCCTTGAATCAGCTTGTCCTTGTCTCCCCGCCTCAAGCCACCCCCCCCACCCCCGGTCCATCACTTAACCTTGAGTTACATGCAAAATAAATATTTGTTAAATGAACCTTACTTCTGCTTTCATATTTTCCCAGAAGAATGGAGAAGTCACACTACTTTCTGATTCAAGTTGGCAGTTCAAATTCTTGAGCGAAACTGAAAATTTACATAAACAACTAGCATTCAGCTAGGATTGCCTCTTGGGGAATTTAGGAATGTTAGGAGCATAGCGTTTTGCCACTCCTAAAAGAAGATGTTTCTCATACCACACCGCTTCCTTCCAGCCGAGAGACCTCCCCTCGCCAGGCTTTACCCCCGCGGTTCAGCAGCCCTGCACAGGCAGCAGCAGGGCTGACAGCATCTTTGATGAAGAATCTCAGATGAGTCTAGACCAATGACCAGGTAGAGGGAATTCAAGACATCCTTTGTGTGTCTGACTTTATTTTATTTTATTCTATTTTATTTTATTTTATTTTGTTTTGTTTTTGGCCATGCCCATTGGCATCGTGGAAGTTCCCAGGACAGGGATCAAACCCTCACCGCAGCAGTGCCAATGCTGAATCCTTAACCCACTGAGCCACTGGGTTAACTCCTCGACATATTCAAAGGAATGAATAGTTTACGTTTTCTGCTTTTACTAATTGATGTAATGAATTTTATTTATAGAAAGGTCAACCTTACTATTCTGACCTGTATAATGTTTTTCTGACTTTGCGTTCCCTATCAGTGAGATAGCTCCCCTTCAGAGAAGGGGCATTGTAGTAAGGTGCATTCGTGTGACTCAGAGCCATAGGACATTAAAGCTGGGAGGGGCGCACAGCATCCTTTTTGGTGTGGCTTCGTGCTAGAGTTGACACCCACACAGTCACAAGAACGTGCATGTCTCAGATGCCCAAAGACAGGTAGGCAGAGAGGGGGACGAGACCCAGAGCTCCCGGACTGCCCGGCCAGCGCTTTCTCGCTGAGGCTGCCCTCCTCCCACCCCAACCCGTGCCTTAGAAGCAGCGCTGGGGTCCAGCGGGCTCCAGCCCGGGGCTCCTGGTTGTGGGCTCCAGCCCCGGGCTCCTGGTTGCGGGCTCCTGGTTGCGGGCTCCAGCCCTGGGCTCCTGGTTGCGGGCTCCAGTCCGGGGCTCCTGGTTGCGGGCTCCAGTCCCGGGCTCCTGGTTGCGGGCTCCAGTCCGGGGCTCCTGGTTGCGGGCTCCACTCCCATGCAGAGCCGCCTCTTTCACAAAGGGGACCGCTCGGTTTCTAGGGCCGATCCTGAGCCTAGAATGCTGCCTCGGTCCGTGAGGGCGCAGCGGGGAGGAACTGCAGGTGATTTCATACCAGGAACACTGGCCTCCGCTGCAGAGCCATTTACGGAGTGTGCCTTCTGACAAAGTGTCAAGAAGGAGCGTGTCCCCTCCCTCTCAGATGGAGCAGTTAAGCCGTGGTTCTTTTAAGGGGCCTTTGCTGAGGTTCCCAGCGGGGAGGGTGTGCTGGAATAATGCATAGATCTCCTGTTACTTCTTTGACTCAGCAAACAACTGATGCTTCTCTCATACCTGGAAAAAAAGAGCGGTTTAATTAGTTTTACTCTTTCAATTAAGATGACCTTCCACCCGTGGCAACGCACCAAGCATACTGGCTTTCTGCTTGGCTTACATTTGGTGAGCAAAGCGTGTATACATCAGGAGCTAACGTGGGCTCCCGCTGTGTTTCTCAGAAGGCGTCCACGCGTGGTGGCCAAGGTGACCTGCGTGCGGTGGAGCCTGTGGCCTGACACGGCGTGAACCTGGGTGGACGTGGGGCCGGGGTCTTTCCACAATCCTCCTTCGCACATGCATGAACAGCAGGAGCGGAGGCGAGCAGGGTAACGAGTCCCATTTTAACACAAAGCTGCTATCAGGGCATAAGCACCGGACGTAGAATTGAGAGACTGTCCCTCTCACCTCCTCGGGCTTTGACAGACACGTGGAGCCCGCCTCTCTCAGTTCAGACCACCAGCCAGCGGATCTTCCTTCCTCAAAAGGAGGAGAGAGGAGGAGTTCCCTTTGTGGCTCAGTGGTTAATTAATCCGACTAAGAACCATGAGGTTGCGGGTTCGATCCCTGGCCTCGCTCGGTGGGTTAAGGATCCGGCGTTGCCGTGAGCTGTGGTGTAGGTCGCAGACGCGGCTCGGATCCCGCGTTGCTGTGGCTGTGGCGAAGGCCGGTGGCTACAGCTCCTATTAGACCCCTAGCCTGGGAACCTCCACATGCCGCGGGTGCGGCTCTAGATAAGGCAAAAAGACAAAAAAAAAAAAAAGAGGAGAAAGGAGCATTTTACTAAGGGCACAGCAATGACCTGTTGAACCCTTTTTCGGTGCCAGGGGTCCACGGATTGCTAGATGCATTGTCTTCGGAACAGAGGGCACACTGGGGTCCAGGCAGATGCTGCTGTATTTGCTGAGTTGGACCTTGTTCCTGGAATTTTTTCCCCACACCTTCAATGTTCCCAGCAGTCAGGGAAGAGTGAAATGGACTTTTTTTTTTTTTTTTTTACATTTTTATGGCCACGGTGGCATGTAGAAGCTCCTGGGCCAGGGACTGAATCCAAGCAGCAGTGTCAGACCCTTTGTGCCAGGCTGGTGATCAAACCCACACCCCCCCCCCC
>PVHT021183629.1:3080973-3121509 GCA_004024745.2 Catagonus wagneri | reverse complement strand
GTGACGCCATGCCGGCTCCAGTCCGGGAGCAGGTGTCACTGTTCTAAACCAGTCAGGTGGTGGCCCTTTCCCGCCCTTACTCTCTTCCCTCCTGCATGTGGCCCGTTCACCACTGGACTTGCACTTGAGAGAGTGACTCGCCTCCGGGTGTACCCCCCGCCTCAGGAATTCCGCTGCTTCTCTTCCTTAGTGTCACCGCTTTAGAATACACCTGACTCTTCTGGCCTGTTGAACCTTCCTTGGCACCGAAATAGAACTACCATTTTTTGCTTGATTCCTTTTTTTTATTTTTTTCTTCATCTAAATGTAACCTGAAAACCCTTGAGAAGCAGAAAGTTATTTTCTGTTTTGCCTAGAGTGCCAAAAACCAATTAATTAACAGCAACAAGGTCCTTCTGCATTATTATCAGGGAATACATTTTCATTTGAGGGAGCCTCCTGTGTTCTGAATTTTGAAGGTTTGATAATTCGTCACAAGCTTGGCTGGGGCTTCTCTTTGCACTACCTATGGGGGAAAAAATGCTCCTTGAGCAAATGAGTAGAAGGACATGTCCAAAAAAGGTTTAACCTATTACATTTCTTAAAAACCTGGCAGTTTATGACTCCTCATTTGCTTGCAAACAGCATATGCCCTTTGTGTTCCTGAATTAGCTTAAGTACAGCAAAGCCCCAAAATGAGTATTACAGAGAAATAAGCCATTTGGCGGGGGGCGGGGGGGAGGCTGCCAGGGGAGGTCTTGTGGCTGAGGGGGGATCTGGACTTGGCCTGCGAAGGATGGGCACACTTGAGACTTGCAGAAGGTGGCCTAAATGCCTCCCAGGCTGAAAAATCACAAGGCGCAGGTGGCGGGTGGCAGGGGCCCGGGGGCGGCTGGGACTGGGACGTGCTTAAGGCCCTGGGAGGAGCCTGGCACTTTGTGGTCCCAAGTCCCTGGTGCCGTCGGTCTTGGTGAAGTGAGGCGTGATAGAGGGGGACCAGCCGAGCATTCAGTACCCAGGGAAACTTATGATCCGTGGCACTGTAGTACTTAAAGGACTGAGCGTTTATTTTTCTGAAAATAAGTTCCACCATTCAAACTTGAATTATCAGAACTCTGGAATAGCTTACCCATCTACAGAAGAATAGTACCTTCTACGTAGGACAGCAGTGAAAGACTCATAACCCGTGCCCTTTGCACAGGCTTCTTTCCAGCTGCGAGGATCTAGAGGTGGTGGCCTGGCATCCAGAGGGCAGCCCTTGCGACACATCTGGGGCGGACACTGGCTTCTCCCTCAGTGACATCGATAATCTCCTTAACAGAGGAGGCACGCTGGAGAGAAGCTTTCATTCTCTCCTTGTCACAACATCAGACCCTAAAGTGGTCTTTGTGACATGCATCAGTCCCTTCCTCAAAGTTTGCATGGAATTGGCACAGTTTTGCTAGGGGTTGCAGCTTTGTGATGGTTTGTGTGATCTGTCTATACAGGGTCACAAGTGACTTGAACTCCAAAATGTGCATGCCCGCCATTGGCTATTATCAGTGACCACAGGTATGAAATCAAAGCAGCTGAGAGTGCCCAGGAGTCTGTGAGTTTGTTGACAGACTAAAATTTGAGCCTGAAGATGTGGATCTCCGTGGGAATCTTGGCAGAGTTTAGTTTCTCTATTTGTTCCATATTGCTCGTTCTCTGGAGAGTGTTCTGTCTTCACGAAAGTGCCAGTACCCGGGCGGTAAGCTGCGCTGAAGGCTCAGCAAAGGCTAATTAGGAAATGGCTCTACTGGCCACGGAGATTTTGGCTGGTAGAGTCAGAGGCGGGAAAATTGGTACAAATTTGTACCTAAACAAGGAAGTCCTCTGTTAGGATGTTTGTAGAGATAATCAGGAAGTGCAAAATTGGTCATCTCTGCCCCAGATTACTGTCAAAGTAGACCGAAGTTTCGGTACCCAATGGGTTTCATGAAAAGGTTTGAGAATTCAAAGCCAGTCAGTCCGCTTCCTGGCAGGCACGATCCTTTAGTAAGTTTCTTCTCTGCTCAACCTTACGTCTACTCTTCATGTTTTAATATAATGCCTTTCCTTTCATAATGAAGATACAGTCACATCAAGTAGAACCCAGCATAGTGTGTACACTGAAGGGTCATGTCAGCACTCAGCGGAACCCCTGAGCACCCGGGCCCGGAGTTCCGTGACCACGTTCAGCATTTGCTGCGCACAGCCCTTCTCTCTTGGGCACAGAGCAGTGGCCCTTTGCGGTGACTGCTCTCCGGTCCCGATGGGCCGTAATGAGAATAGCCCCCGATCTAGCCCCTAGGTCTGAGGGAGCAGAAAGGGACAGCAGCGAGTGGAGACCTGGGGACCTCGTGACCAGCTGCGTTTTGAGAAGAGCTGCTGTACCCACAGCTGTGCTCGGCTCCCCAAGACCGTCCTCCGATCACATTCCGATTTCCGTGGGGCTCGTCAGAGGCGAGATGATAGAGAGCCGGACGCCTGGCCGCTCACGCAGAACCAGAGGGTCAGGCGTTTTACTCCTTGTGCTCGGAATCTTCATCAAGGCTGCACTATTGAAAGGTCCCCAGGGATTGTTCTTACGAAGGACTCATTTCACCCAAGTGGCATCGTTTATTTCAGAGATGATTCCTGGGCTGTTCCCTAAATACTAATGAAGTCCTTACCGATCTCTTTCACCTTGAAATTTGTAGCGGAAGTCACGGAGGTGCTGGGTTTCTGTGCAGAGAAAGCAGCTCTTTCCCACGGGTCAGAACTGGTCATCAGATGTCCCTGGGGTCATTCTCCCCACCCCCCCGCCTCCGTTCCCCGACATCCCCTTAAATGACTCCAAACAGAAAAAGGAAAACAGAGATGTGACCGTAAAAAAGAGAGTAGGGTAGGTGAGAGGTCACTAACCACGGTCATCGGTCCCCACAGCAGACACCTGATCTCTGCTGATGGGAAGGGACGGACTCGCAACGATGCCTAATTGAGTTAGGACTCCGGGCAGGGCACCATCCCACGTGCTCTGGAGTATGCAAAACTCAGGGTGTTTATAATGTGGTAGATGTGGTAACCCATGCAGAGAAATAAAAGTTCAAATCAGAAAGTGATCTTTACCCTGACTTGTTACAAGGTGTGATGTTTAATAGACAGTGCCTCGCGGTAGACAAAGCATTAGAGTAGGGAGGTCACTGGCACTTGGTGACTGACCCTGAGGATTTCCTCTTGGGGGGTCAACAGCTCTGGAGGGTGGGACACACCCTCACCTTTTCTGTCTCCCCTACTGCCATCTGTTCTAAGCCACTGTCACCTGCCTCTTGGACTACTGCAGCAAAAGTTCCTAAGTAGTTTCTTTGCTTTCGTGCATGGCCAGTTTGCCCTACAACGGTAAGCCAGGATTTTTTGAAAATGTAAATGGTATTCCGTGACATTCCTGCTTCGTGTTCACAAAGCCGTGGACCCCGGGGCCTTCCTGAGCCGACGCCTGTGTCCAGGACCTCCTTCGTTCGTTCCTTTCCTCTCTCTTCTGTTACCCTGGTCTTTCTCTTCCTTGAGTATGTCCCACTCTTTTCTGCCTCTGAGCTTTGGCATCAACTGTTGTACCCCAAAGACTTGTTGTGTCCAAAGAGTTCCTGAAGGATTGTCTTGGGTGGGTCTAGATTATGAGGAGTGGTGTAGTGAAACAAAGAAGATGGTGACAGGAGTTCCCGTCGTGGCTCAGTGGTTAACGAATCCGACTAGGAACCATGAGGTTGTGGGTTCGATCCCTGGCCTTGCTCAGTGGGTTAAGGATCCGGCGTTGCCGTGAGCTGTGGTGTAGGTTGCAGACGCGGCTCGGATCCCGCGTTGCTGTGGCTGCGGCATAGGCCGGCAGCTGCAGCTCCAGTTCGACTCCTAGCCTGGGATCTTCCATATGCCGCAGGTGCAGCCCTAAAAAAAAAAAAGACAAAAAGAAAAATGATTCCATCGCTTCTCACTGTAAGGGCCATTTGAGCTCTAAGGATGCTTTTTAGCAGCCCTCGCTGGTAAACTCTGTATTGAATTTCTACCAAGTATGACATTTCCCTGAAGTGACTTGTTGATCCTTAGCCTGTCCTATTCGGTATATAACAAATAATGTGAAAGGAAAGTGTCATGTTAAAGGAATTTTTTCCAGGTTTTATTCCCAGGCTTTGAGCTACTTGTAGAATAATTTAATTCTTTCTCAAGTCAGGTAGCTGTTTCTTTGATGCCTTTGTCTTTAGATCTGTGTTTGTAAATCTCCCCTAAGAATAGATCAGAAATGATGTGTATATCTGTTTCCAGAATTGAGGAAGTAAGAGCAGAGTGAGGCTCTATGACTGCGATTAACCCCTTCTGCTACCTTCATTGTGTGTTAGAGATTTGGCATTAGATTAAATCTCTTTCAGAAGCCATCGCAGTTCGCACATATCAAGGCAAGTTTACTTCCCTGGCTTGGGCCTGTTTAAGTTGTTTATTTGCCATTACTCAGTGTTAACAAGTCATGTGATACCCTTTACATATAAAATATGAAGTTGTGGTAAGTAATAGCAACCAGGTTTTATAATTCATTGTACGTTTACCCTTCAACCCCAAATGCAGGCAAATCGATGTTACCCACGGGTCTATGGGAAAAGTCTGAGGAAGCTCAAAACCTAAGCACACTGGGAAACCTTGGGCTGCTGAATCTCAGGCCTGAAATTGTGTTTTCAGGGAGGCCGGGACAAGCAGAAATGCCTGAGAGAGGTGCCGCTAGAATAAGAGAGGGAACAAAAATACTGTTTTCAAATTTTCTTCTCCTAGTTTCCTAATATTTGTATAATTTCTTCATTTTTTACCATTTTCTTTGCTCTCTAGTTCCCAGGACACCCTTCTTTTCTATTAAGAAAATAGTTTGAATCCCTTACAGCTGTGGTTTGATCTTAGAACAGTCGAACCTGAAATAAGTTGTTGGCTTATCCATGGTTTCTGGTGTTCTTACTCTCCTTCCTGCCTTCTTCTTCTTTTTTTTTTTAACACTTTTTAGGGCTGTGCCCACAACGCATGGAAGTTCCCAGGCTAGGGGACCAATCAGAGCTGCAGTTTCCAGCCACAGCCACAGCTCACAGCAACGCCGGATCCTTCACCCACTGAGCGAGGCCAGGGTTCAAACCCAAATCCCCATGGATACTAGTTGGGTTCTTTACCACTGAGTCACAATGGGAACTCCATTACTCCCCTTCCTTTTGTTGAGGGAGCCCTTTGTTGATGGGCTCATTCATTTCTGTGTGTGCACAATGGATTGGTGCTGTGTGTGTGTGTGTGTGTGTAGACACAGACTGGCACTGTGAATTTGTTTATAACAGAGGGGGCATCGTGGTGAGTCTGGAGGGGGCAGCACCCGTCTTGCGACAGGGACCTCAACCTTCTGAGGATTAAACTTCCTGGTTTCAAGCTAAAGCTTTAACAGCCCAGGACTAGCTGGGGTGGACCCAAGCCTGCCATTGACTCGAAGAGTAGAAAACCCTTTCAAAATAAAAATCTACATATTTTTACAGTTACAGTAAAATTCTGAACAGGGTTAAGGGGATTGAAATTGGGATGGACTAGATTTTACAAGTGCCAGCTGGAGCTCATGTTGGCATAAGACACTGAAGCTGTACATTCCAAAAAGGAACACTGTCTCCGAGTTGGCAAGTTGGAAATAAGAGAACCAGCTAGTCCTCCCTGCAGAGCTGGTATAGGGGGTTGCCTTCTCTGCACATGCGGTTGTGGTTAGCTACTCTGGGCATGACACTGAACCCTCATACTCAAAGCATCCTTCTGGGAGTTCCCATCGTGGCTCAGTGGTTAACGAATCCGACTAGGAACCGTGAAGTTGCGGGTTCGATCCCTGGCCTTGCTCAGTGAGTTAAGGATCCGGCGTTGCTGTGAGCTGTGGTGTAGGTTGCAGACGCGGCTCGGATCCCGCGTTGCTGTGGCTGTGGCGAAGGCCGGCGGCTACAGCTCCTGTTAGACCCCTAGCCTGGGAACCTCCATATGCCGCGGTTGCGGCCCTAGATAAGGCAAAAAGACAAAAAGAAGAAAAAGAAACAAACCCCGAAGCCCTGTGCACTGACTCTCCCCTTCCCTCCTGTTGAGGGTTAGGAGAGTGGAGACTATGAAAGGAGAAACAGGGGGTCCGCCTTCTTGGCTTGGTGGCCGTGACTGAAAGGCCACCATTTTGGTTGTTGTGCCTCTTGTTTATTCAGATTAAAATTTTCTTCCTAAAGACATACAGATTCAAGAATACTCTTCCCAGCCCATTTGGGTCCTGCCAGAAACTGGCCAGCGAGCCCCCAAGACCTCAGATGGGAGAAGAGGAAGAGAGCGCTCGAGACACGCTCGGGCATTTCATGAATCGTGGTCTAGTTTGGGAGCCTGTGGAGTCTAAAAACCTATGTCCCTAAATTACGACAAACTTTGAGAAAGTGTAAGAAGCAGATGATCACCCCTGGGTGCGAGCCCCATGCTCCATTCCCCACCAGTGAGAGCGGTGACGATGGCACCTGCTCGGAAAGTACTTGAGCTAGCAATCCAGATACTCTTCCTTCTAAACTTTGTCTGCATTCAGCCACTTCCCTGGCTACAGTGGCTGATACACCCTCAGACCTGAAATGTATTCCTACGTAGATATTGTGAAACCCACCTGAAATTAGCATGCTTTAGGGTTTTGGAAGAGCAGCAAGGAGAACAACTCCAGGAGTCACTTCTCATCTATCCTCTTAGCCCATTTCTTCACCCCATCAGCACCCAGAAGGCACACCCCAACTTGCCTTTACTCCCCGAATCACATGTCAGAAGGTTTCTTTTTTCCTGGAAGTCAGTCACCTCTGACACAGCCAGAGTACAGCTCTGATGAGACATCACTTTATTTCCTTGCTGCAAATTGTTTGTTTAGCATCAACAGTGTTGAAATCAAAACGTCTGGCCATTGGTCTCCAGCAGAGGAGAGGGCTAAGGCATACCACAAAACGCTGGCCTTCACTCCACTGTGAGATCATGAGAGGACAAAGAATGATGAAATTTGAATGTCTCTTAGGTACATAGGTGTAAATTCTGCACTCTGGCTGCCTAGCTTTAACATCAGACTATATCGTCGATACAATTTGTTCTTCAGCACCTTTTTGTTTTCTAGAAATGACCGCATCAAGTTATACCCTGATTCAATTTGACTTTAATGGGTAAAAGAAATGTGTTTGCAAATGTTAGCGATACACAGTATTTGCCGGGAAATGAGGTGGTAGAGGATGTGGAGGTGGTGAGTCATTTTATAAATGCTGATTACTTGTGTTCTTTAAAACAATATCTTAAATTTGAGACTAGCTCTTTTGTATTTAGGCAAAATCGATTTTCCTGTTTGGGATGATTGAGAAGTGATGCTGTGAATAATGGGATTCTAGGGGAAGGAGTGTGACATATTAAAAAAAAAAAAAAAGTCTCCCCATCATTGGACCTTAAAGTGGAAGATCAGCCTCTTTTTTTTTTTTTCTTTTGTCTTTTTGCCTTATCTAGAGCTGCACCCGCGTCGCATATGGAGGTTCCCAGGCTAGGGGTCTAACAGGAGCTGTAGCCACCGAGCCGCGTCTGCGACCTACACCACAGCTCACGGCAATGCCGGATCCTTAACCCACTGAGCGAGGCCAGGGATCGAACCCACAACCTCACGGTTCTTAGTCGGATTCGTTAACCACTGAGCCACAAAGGGAACTCCCGGAAGATCAGCCTCTTAATCCTGGGCAGAACATGTGTTCTTCTGCTGTTTTGCATCACATGCAAGTAATTGGCGTTTCTGTACTTCCCTCCTCATCAGCCTGGCTCCCCTCTCCCACCGATTCCTGACTTGATACAAGACTAGGTTTGATCTGACCAGATGGTGACTCGCTATTGGCTGCCTTCTTGGTTTTAATTAAAAAGACTCTTCCAGGGAGTTCCCATCATGGTGCAGGGGAAACGAACCCGACTAGGAACCAAGAGGACCCGGGTTTGATCCCTGGCCTCGCTCAGTGGATTAAGGATCCCACGGGCATGGGTGTGGCGTAGACCAGCAACTATAGCTCCGATTGGACCCCTAGCCTGGGAACCTTCATATGCCGCGGGTGCAGCCCTAAAAAGCGAAAATGAAAAATAAAAAAATAAAAAATTAAATTTAAAAAAATAAAAAGAATCTACTGATTGGACAAAAGTAAGGTTGTGTCTCCACCCTTTTACCATGGCTAAGTGTCCTGTTTTTGGACAGTGTTTCATGGCTGGCCCATTAAAAAAAAAAAAAAAAACACTTTAGGCCAGTATTTTATGAGCTAGAGATGCTACACCACTTAAGCAATGATGGCAATGATATTTTAGACATAATTCCTACCACTGCTTCTTAACTACAGCTGAGATATAGATCAAAGAAGCCTACATGAAGCCCCAAGAGGAGGTATACAGCCATGGAAAACAACATTTTTTTTTTTTTATCAGAACTGGTAGCAGAAGGACCTAGATTCAGCTTTCCCCGTGCTTGTCTCTTCCTCAGATACCAGCACAGAAGCACTGGGCTCCAGGGGTGAGAGTGAGTGAAAAGAACATTAGACTTGGATAACCCCCAAATTTATTGAGTTCCAATCTACACAATTCAGGGGTTTTAGAGAAGCCATTTCCAGTTACGTTTTTGATTACATCTATGTTGTGATATTCTTTTTTTTTTTTTCTTTTTGCCTTTTTATCTAGAGCCACACCCGCGGCATGTGAAGGTTCCCAGGCTAGGGGTCTAACAGGAGCTGTAGCCGCCGGCCTTCGCCACAGCCACAGCAATGCGGGATCCGAGCCGTGTCTGCAGCCTACGCCACAGCTCACGGCAATGCCAGATCCTTAACCCACTGAGCGAGGCCAGGGATCGAACCGGCAACCTCATGGTTCCTAGTCGGATTCGTTAACCACTGAGCCACAAAGGGAACTCCAATGTTGTGATATTCTTTTAAGACCCAATAAAATGTGACATTTGACATTGCAGCCAAAAGCTGTAGTGGCAAGAGCAGTAGACTTGCACCATTTATGCCACAGTTTTTCCTTCATTAACGGTGTTGCTTTTGCAAGTCAACTCTTTCTGCGCCTCAGTTTCATTGTCTATAAATATAATAAGGAATAACAGCAATAGCCCTGCGTCTATCACAGAGATGTTGTCAAGCACAAGAGGAAAAAAAAAAAAAACAGAAGCTGTATTAAAAATATTTAAAAATTTTTAAATGTTACGGAACTATATATATGTCAATTTATAGGATCCTACAGCTTACCCTGGTAGAAGGTAGCTTAGAAGATCTGTGTGGGGCTTTATCCTCATCTTCCATGTTTCAGAACTAGATGGACATGATAGCGATCTGGTTTCCACTGCTCACAAATACGTCAGAGAAGCAAACATTGAATATTTTACCCAGGCTTGAAATGAACCTTTTTTTTTCTTTTTTTTGCTTAATGAATTTTTATTTCAATTATAGGTGTACAAAAATCATCACAAGTCATTTTGATAGCATTTGCGTCCCAAACCCTCAGTGCATCCCCCCGACCCCCCAGATTGTCTTATTTGAAAAACCAAGGTTTTCCAAAGTCTGTGAGTCATTGTCTGTTCTGCAAAGAAATGAACCTATTTTAAAATGAACAGAGTCTGGTGAAGGAAAAACACAGTATCTGCTTAGATACAATGATCACAGAAGGTTTTTCAGTGGAGTTGACATGTAAGCTGAAATGTGAATTCCAAGAGAAAACTATTAAAAAAAAAACAGGGAAAGGGTGTTTCTGTGAAGGGAACAGCATGTGCCAAGGGTAGAAAGAGATGGTTTCCGGGGAGCAAGAGAGGGCTGTAACCTGGTGGACGAAACGGAAAATGGAATGAGATGAGAATGAAGAGATACTCAAGGGCCAGATCATCTAGGGGCTTGGGTTTTATTCTGAGTGCTTTAGGGTGCCCTTGAGGAGTTTTACATTTATTTATTTCATTTCTAGTGAAGTATAGTTGACATTCAGTTTATGTTAGTTTCAGTTGTGCAACATAGTGTTTCAGCATTTATGTACATTACGAATTAATCATAACCCTAAATCTAAAACCCTATGACCATACAAACTTATTGCTGCATTACTGACTGTGTTCCCCATGCTGTACATTACGTCCCCATGGCTTATTTTATGACTGGAAGTTTGTGCCTCTTAATCCCCTTCACCTGCTTTATCCAACCCCCTCCCCACCTCGCCATTGGTGAACACCGGTTCGTTTTCTGTGTCTATGAGTCTGTTTTGTTTTGATTATTCATGTGTTTTTAGATCCCGCATGTAAGTGAAATAATGCAGTATTTGTCTTTCTTTGTCTCACTTATTTGGCTTCTCCTAATATCCTATAGGTCTATTCATGTTATCACAAATAGCAGAAGTTCGTTCTTTAGCAGCTGTGTAATATTCCACTGTATATTTATACCACATCTTCTTTGCCTTCTCATTTTGAGGTTGCTTCAGTAGTTTGGCTATTGTTATAAGTACTGCTGGAATGAACATGGAGGGGCATATATCTTTTCAAATTAGTGTTTTTCTTTTCTTTGGATAAATGCCCAGAGGTGGAATTTCCGGATTATGTTATAGTTCTATTTTTAATCTTTTGAGATCCTCCATACTGTTTTCCGTAGTGGTTGCACCAGTTCGTACTCTCACCTGTTGCTCCCTTTTCTGCACATTCTCACTCGTATTTGCTATTTGTTATCTTTTCAATAACAATCATTCTGACAGTGTGAAGTGAGATCTCTTTGCGGTTTTGATTTGCATTTCCCTAATGATTAGTGATGTTGAACATCTTTTCATGTGTGTGTTGGCCATCTGTATGTCTTCCTTGGGAAAATGTCTATTCATGCCCTCTGCCCATTTCTTAATTGGATTGTTCCTTTTTTTTTTCTGATACTGAGCTATGTGAGTACTTCATGTATTTTTTATATCGACCCCTTGTCAGATATATCATTTGCAATTATCTTCTCCCATCTGGTGGGTTGTTTTTTCATTTCGTTGATAGTTTCCTTCACTGTGCAAAAGCTTTTTCATTTGATATACTCCCATTTGTTTATTTTTGCTTTTGCTGCCCTTGCCCGAGGAGACACGTTCAAAAAAAAATATTTCTAAGACCAGTGTCAAAGAGCATACTGCCTATATTTCCTTCTAGGAGTTTTATAGTCTCAGGTCTTACATTTAAGTCTTTAATTCATTTTCAGTTTATTTCTATAAATGATGTAAGTCCTGTTCTTTTGCATGTAGCTGCTCAGTTTTCCCAACACCATTTATTGAAGAGACTGCCTTTTCCTCACTGTATATTTTTGGATCCCTTGTTGAAATTAATTGACCATATATGCATAGATTTGTTTCTTGGGTGTCTGCTCTGTTCCACTGATCTTTGTTTTTGTACCAGCACCACACTGTTTTTATTACTGTAGCTTTGCAGTACAGTTTGAAATCAAGGCACCTAATACCTCCAGCTTGTTCTTCTTTCTTAAGATTGCTTTGGCAAGGAGTTTTTTTTGTTTTTGTGTGTGTGTGTGTGTGTGTGTGTGTGTGTGTGTGTGTGTGTGTGTGTGTGTTCTTGCCTTACCTAGGGCCGCACCCGCGGCATATGGAGGTTCCCAGGCTAGGGGTCTAACAGGAGCTGTAGCCGCGGGCCTTCGTCACAGCCACAGCAACGTGGGATCCGAGCCGCATCTGCAACCTACACCACAGCTCACGGCAACGCCGGATCCTTAACCCACTGGGCAAGGCCGGGGATCGAACCTGCAACCTCATGGTTCCTAGTCGGATTCGTTAACCACTGAGCCACGAAGGGAACTCCCTGGCAAGGAGTTTTTAAAGATGGTCCAGTCCCCTGTAATTCAGTTTGAATGGCCAAGCTGGTCAGAAAGCCATTTGGGGAAAGTCACAGACCTCCAGGTGAGGGCTAATGTCATACTGCCTGGAATGTGGCTGCTCGGTGAGACCTCCCTGACTTTCCTCAACTCTACTTTGGTCCTTAAAGCCCCCTCTTTCCCCTGCACCTCAGATGACTCCTGTGTCATTTATCCTATTACGCTTTAATAACCTTTTGCGTCATTCTTATCTCTTCTCCACCAAAGTTCTTGATGCAGAATCACATTTTATTTAATATCTGAATTGCCCACAAAACATATTTCCTGTCTTCCATATAATAAATATTCTATAACTATTGGTTAAATGAGTAAGTACACAGTTCAGTGGTTCTCATCAGTTAAAACACCTCAGGATCAGATGGAGAGATTTGAAATGTGGCTGCCAGGGCCACACCCCCGAAAGATTCTGTTTCACAGTGTTTGGCATTTTTGTTGTAAAACTCCCAGGTGATTCTGATGTGCAGGTCAGAGTAGAAAACCAGGGGACTGGACTGATCCTGAGGGGTCTTACCTGGAATTATCACAACCCCTTTAAATGCTTATATTTTTACCTTTTCCTCATGAATGCTGAGGGCATTAACGGAAATGCCCTGATTACCTCATCATTAAGGCTACTCAAAGCTATAAAAATAATAGCTATTTAAAGCTCTTCGAAATAATGAATATGGAATCTATCACCTGGGGGTAGTTGAACATACAGCACCACAATGTTACTGATCCAGGTCCTTTGGTTGGAAGAGTGTGCTATTAATTAGCTTTCCTTGGGAGGGAGAAGGTAAGTTACTGCTTGTCACTCGACATCTGGAATTTGACTGACTTATTTTTAACAGCATGATCCCCAAAAACCGCAAAACACGAAGGGGTTAAAAAGAAGGCTCCTTCTAGCACAGAATTCAGAAGGTCTGGCAATGGTGTCATTGTGCAAGTGTTTTGATTTCAGAAGAGGAGAGACTTTCTTTAATTCTATATAATGTGTATATAATAATATAATTTTAAGACACCTGCTTCAAAATAGAAACTGGGCTGTTGGAGATAATAACAATAAACAAAAATTAAACGAAGCCGGGCTCGGTGCCCAGGAAGACTATCGGATTCTAAGAATTGGGCAAGGAATAATATAATAGAGGGAAAGAAAGCAAGAATGAATTAAGTTGTAACTTCCTTCGTTAAAAATGACCACTCTGAGAGTTCCCACTGTGGCTCCGCGGTAACAAACCTGACTAGTATCCATGAGGATGTGGGTTTGATCCCTGACATCACTCAGTGGGTTAAGGATCTGGCGTTGCTGTGAGCTGCAGCGTAGGCTGGCAGCTGCAGCTCCGATTTGCCCCCTAGCCTGGGAACCTCCATATGCCACAGGTGCAGCTATAAAAAGGGGGGGACCATTCTGCAGTGTGATTGCTGTTGAACAGTTCTGTGGGGCATTTGCTGGGTGGGTGGGTGGAGTTCTTGTGGTTCTGATTTCAGTGACATGCTTCCAGTAGAACTTGCTTTCCTAAAACGTCAGTCCTAAACATGCCAATAATTACAGCGATCTTACATTATGCTTGAACTTTTATAATGCTGTAAACTTCTTGGAAATAACTGGGCCAGAAATAAAAATAGGAGTTCACAGCAACTTTAACTGCAGTTAGAAGGAAAGCCTTCATGTTTCCCAGGATGCCTAAATGTCGTGTGATTTACATAAACTAAGGAGGAAATCCTCTTTGTGTGTTTAGGGGTGTGTGTCTAATACAGGAAGCCACATTTTCCTGTTATTGAAAAGCATTCTTTAATCTTTTAAGCACACTTTAGGACCCACATATATTCCAGGTGTGTTGTTTCCTTGATCTTTAAAACAGCAGAGGAAGGCATGACCATCAGAGAAACATATTGGGTCTTCCTTTTGTGTCCTATAGACACACAAGATAAATGAATGAAATTAAGTGGATGGACAGCCTTGGGCAGACCGGTAATTGTGCCTGAATTTAGCTACGGGAATGGTTGTTCCTAATGGGACTTAAATAAGCTTATACATGGAGCTGTAGGCCAGACAGGCCATTTGTGAATGGAAGACTCTAAAATGTCCTTGATTGTGGGTGTTAAGGGAATGATGATTTTCTAACCATGAAAGGAAATGTAATTGGTGTGAAACGTTTCATAAGCTTTTAGCCAAATATAACTGAAGTAGCGGGCAGTAAACCTCAGCGTTATTTGAATTTTTTTTTTTTTAATGTTTGCATAATCTGGTTGGGAGCAAAGGAAGAAGATATCCTGAGACCCTAAAAGCACCCCAGTCCTGGAAAAATAGGGTGCTCACCCGAACTGAAGGCACTGTGCCCACATTTCTTTCCTCTTTGGTGGCTGCTTTTCTGCTTTCAGCCAGGAAATAAGCTGGGTTAGACTCTAGTATGCGTGAGGGAGAGTCTTATTACACCAGCCATGGCTGGAATCAGTGTTTTCTGTCCCTCATCCCACGAGGATTCTTTTTGCCAACTGTTGAGCATTTGCATGGTTATTTGGAAGTGTGGGATCTTATTTGAAACTAAGAGTTGCCTCAGTCACACAGTCTTACTAGGATTGCCTTCATCATGACAAGGAGTGCTTTCCGCTTTTCCTTATTCCTTGAATAGCATCGTTTCGATTTAATCCTACACTTTCTACAGCCAGAGCCCAGGAGGAGCTTTTAGGAAAAGCCTTTTAAAATGCCCAGTTACGTCCTCTCCCTTGAGGCTGGAAGTCACGAAGTAACCCGGCAGAGAAAGTATTCAGAGTGACTCTCCCGGTGGCTGGTGCTTGACCTCTGTCTGAGAGGTGACAAGGTCCACCCTCAGCATGGAACGGAGAGCTGACTAAGGCCGAGAGAAGGACTGTCTTGGCCCTGCAGGTCTGGTGACCTCAGGGATTCCTAGGGCGTAGGGGACGGGCACGGGTGGGGATGCAGTTCCCAGAATGCCCAGTACAGTTATAATCAGATGCGGACTAGATACAAACCCGACTCTACCTTAAAGCCAAATAGGTCTCTTTTTTTATGTGTGAGATATTCTTACCACCAAAGCCTGGAATATTTACACTGGACTTTAAAATTAGAAATATGCATTGCATTTCCCCAGGCGAACTGTAACCTGCACTCCCTTTAAAATGCAGCCTTTCCCAGCCCCCCCATGCCTATCAGCACTGTATGCCGCCTTCCCTGCTGGCCTTCCCTGCGCATTTGCAGCCTCCCTTGGAGGTGCTCAGTGTTAAGCGGTCCTGCTGTGTTCCTTGCGAGTGGATAAAGCCAGAAATGAAGCTGCCCTTACAGTTATAATTATGCTGTAGCTGCTCGAGGGTACAGATGATAACTTCTATTTCTTTGGAGTTCATCTCACCAAAGACACACACGTCCGTTCATTTTAATTTTCTCTTTCTCTGCTTCTCTATTTCTCTCTCCGTCTCCCTCCCTCCCCACTCCTCTCCCCCACCCCATACTCACACCTGTACATGTGTGTACACACAGATGTATATTTATCTCTCTCTACACACACATACACACACACACACACAGACATACACACACACACGCACACACAGACATACACGCGCACACACACGCATACACACATACACACATATACACACATACATACACACGGATACACACATATATACACACACACAGATACACACATGCACACACACATGCACACACACACACACACACAGAGATATATATATTTTATATTTCTCTTCCTGCACACATGCGTGTAGGTAGAAGAAACAGCACTGAAGGGGCACCCAAACCACCCTGCACGCCGCTAACCGGAGCGGTCTTTTCTTGGCAGTGACGAACAAGAAGCCCACACAGGCGTCCATCACGAAGGTCAAGCAGTTTGAAGGCTCCACGTCGTTTGTACGGAGGTCGCAGTGGATGCTTGAGCAGCTCCGCCAGGTCAATGGCATCGATCCTAATCGGGTGAGTGAGCTGTCCGGTGCCGAGCGGAGGCGTTCTTGTCACGCGGCGACTCTCTCACTGACCTTGGCAGGGTGGTGGTTGCCTGAGTCATTTTTCACAAGGCTGTTTCTCTGTTTCGGTTACGTGGCTCAGGCTTTCTGATTCCCGTGCCCGCCTTCTGGGAACTTAAAAATCTTTGCACCATGTTTGATGGAGACACCTACGGGGATGCATGCGGGACAAATGCTGCCTCCAGTAATGTGCTCATCAGCCAGGTGCCAAGAGCAGAGTTCACATAATCATGCCTGAGATTATCGATATGAAAAACCGTGTTCATCAAAGCGCCATTTACCTCCAAAGGCCACCAGTGATGAGGTTTATTTACCAAAGTCAAATAAACAAATAGCACCCTTAAAAAGGATGTATTACGATTCCATCGGACCAAATGAGAGAACTATTTCGTGGTTGAGTTATCCATTCCAAGTATATTCCCTTTGGAGTTCCCATTGTGGCGCAGCGGAAACGAATCCTACTAGGAACCATGAGGTTGTGGGTTTGATTCCTGGCCTCGCTCAGTGGGTTAAGGATCCGGCGTTGCCGTGAGCTGTGGTGTAGGTCGCAGATGTGGCTCGGATCCCACGTTGCTGTGGCTGTGGCGTAGGCCGGCGGTTACAGCTCCTGTTAGACCCCTAGCCTGGGAACCTCTGTATGCTGTGGGTGCGGCCCTAAAAAAAAAGACAAAAAAAAGGCCCAAGTACATTCCCTTTGCTCACACACATTCACCATAAGAGACATCAATAATTAGGAAAAATAAGTAAAAGGGTGACTCTGTACTAAAATAATACAGGGTAATCTTTCACTCCCAAGAACTGGGGACACGGTTAATACTGTTCAGTGCCAAGGACCTGACGGAATCCTTTTGCAAGTAATTGGGAAGACAAAGTGTAGTCTGGATTCTGACACAAGCTGATGTGCAGTTAAGCTCAAGGGACATCTGCACTCTCAGCTTCCTGGGGACATCTAAAAAATACTGTGAGATTTGAGGTTTGCTTGATAAATAGAGAAAGCTGTCCTCTCCGTGCACCTAGGCGCTAATAACGATGGGTCTGGTGATTCGGACCAAAAGTCTTTGAACGGCTTTGCCAGTCTCTTGATGCGGTCGACCGGAAGCAGCAGTTTTTATAGCTGGAGATCAGCCATTATTTCACGGTCTTTTCCAGGATTCTGCAGAGTTTGACTTGTTGTTTGAAAATGCTTTTGACCAGTGGGTAGCCAGCACAGCCTCGGAAAAATGCACCTTCTTCCAGATCCTCCACCACACCTGCCAGCGCTACCTCACAGACAGGAAGCCGGAGTTCATCAACTGCCAGTCCAAAATCATGGGAGGTGAGTGAGCGTCGGTGTGGCTTTAGTCATCTTTTTCCTTAGACTCTTTTTTTACTTAAGAGTTAGGGGTTCAGCGGCATAAAGACCAGGAAAAAAAAAAATCAAGATGCTCAGAGCTAGACCGCGTGAGGATCATTCTGGGGAGATCACGCATGCTAATCCAGACACAGCGCTATGTTCTCGCGCGTTTCCAAAAGCTGATCTTTTTTTTTAGAGGAATTCACTACTTAGTTAAGATTATTTGTGCTATGAAAACAAACTTGTACCCTTTCTTAGAAATGCCTTTCCATTTGGTTTCTTCCCTCCCATTTCTGTAATTTCATCACAGAACAGTTTTCTGTGATAAAAAAGTGTTCCTAGTATTTCTCAAGATATTTTACAAATAGCAATGTGAACATTCCGGCAGATGTAGCTGCTTTCTTTCCAGCAGCAACTAGTCTCACGTTTCTTCCTTGACCGGCAGGCAGAGCTCAGTGGCCACGAGTGCTGTGAGCCAGCCTGACAGGGCGAGTACCAGCTTTGGCAGCTAATGAGAAACAGTTAGAGGGTGCTTAGTGCATTTCTCTAGGTGGCATTTCTTTTTTAAGCATTGAAATTGTGCTAAAAATACACAAGCCTTGTCAGTCACTCTGAGTTGAGGAATCGTGTTTATGTCACTGGTCTTTTCACTGACCTGTTCTCCTGGTTTTGAAAGCACCTTTTCAAAAATGTACCAACTTGGTCTTAATCAGATGTCAAGTGAAGGTCACATTAGAAACATTGCATTGTCCCTTTGGGCTGTATGTATCTTTCATACGAGCATGAGGCAGCATCCGTTATTCTGACCCACAACTGCTGTGCACGCTGCCATTTTGCCATTGGTCTGCTAGATGTTGTGTGGAGAAGATACTGTCAGTACCTCGTTATTATCCACTGAAATGTTTGTGTTCCTCTTAAAAAGGAACCTGGGAGTTCCCGTCGTGGCGTAGTGGTTAACGAATCCAACTAGGAACCATGAGGTTGCGGGTTCGATCCCTGGCCTCGCTCAGTGGGTTAAGGATCCGGCTTTGCCGTGAGCTGCGGTGTAGGTTGCAGACGCAGCTCAGATCCCGTGTTGCTGTGGCTGTGGCGAAGGCCGGTGGCTACAGCTCCTGTTAGACCCCTAGCCTGGGAACCTCCATATGCCGCGGGTGCGGCCCTAGAAAAAGACAAAAAAAAAAAAAAGAACCTGTTCACATGAGGTGCACCTTGAAAGGTCTGTCTTAGACACTGATGCAGGCTCTTGTGTTATAGCTTCCCTGTGTAGTTCTAGGAAAATGTAACAAGTGATGAACGCGTATTTTCTTCAGAGTGGCCACATGCTATGGTACAGAAGTGAAAAAAAATATATATATATGAGACGTGGTTGTTGAAAGGAGAAGAAATATCCAACACTAACCTCTTAATGCTTGGAAAACGTAATGAGATACAGCTTTCCGTCACGTCTGTGCTGCCATCACTGGCTGTTCAGACGAATCCTGCTTTGAAAGTCGACCCCTAACAGACCCGGCCAAACGTCAGAGCCCCCCGCTGAGGCCCACACACGGCCATGTCTTCGGCGACTGGAAAACTGGCCAGGGAATCCCAGCTTTCCCCTGCTCTTCCTTGGGCTCTTCTCTGCTGTGCTACAAGCAAGTGTATTCCCTGATCTTAAGTCCTTGCTAGGAAACAGCTTCCCCGTCGGGACCAGTCCGGTCGGTAGCTTGCCTGGCCGGCACTTCAGCCAGTGCTGAAACAGTGTGACATGCGGATTTGAAATCTCTGTTCCCCTTGGACAGAGCCTTCCCTCAAGCGTCCCCCCTTCCAGGTTCCACCCTGGGAGCAGAGAGCAGCGGAAGCAGAAGCACTCCCATGGGCAGCGAGGCGGGCACAGGCTCACCCTGCTGTCCCTGCCAGCCGCCTCCTTCCCTGCTTCTCCTCCTCCCTTCGGGGCAGCGCCAGGTAGCCCTCTTCTCTGTCACCTCTGAAGCGGTCTCTTCTTCTCTCAGCAGCCAGGTTCTTTCATTCCTTCATTCATTCTTGGCTCATCATCCAATCATGCGCCGTGTAAGTTACCAAGTACCTGCTATGAGCTCGTCACCTTGCTGTGTCTTAGATGTGGAAATTTATTCTATAGTGGAACTCTTAATAGACCCTCATTGCCACCGCTCAAACCCAAGGCTGGCGGGTCCCTAAGAGCCTTTCCATATGCATTACCTTCTCGAAGATCCTCAGACCTTCCCACGCAGCTGCTTCTGTCATCGACCCCATCTTTCGATACCTCCGCTGCCCTTTAAACCCCAAATTATGATGAGCTGAGATAGGGAACCATACGTGCAGTGTTAAATTGTCGGTGTGTGTATTGCATAAAACTAAACATTGATTTCCTGGGGAGTTCCCGTCGTGGCTCAGTGGTTAACAAATCTGACTAAGAACCATGAGGTTGCGGGTTCAATCCCTGGCCTCACTCAGTGGGTTAAGGATCCGGCGTTGCCGTGAGCTGTGGTGTAGGTCGCAGACGCGGCTCGGATCCCGTGCTGCTGTGGCTGTGGCGAAGGCCGGCGGCTACAGCTCCGATTCGACCCCTAGCCTGGGAACAACCATATGCGTGGGTGTGGCCCTAGCAAAAAAAGGCAAAAAGACAAAAAAAATTTTTTTTAAATAAAATTAAAAATGGATTTCCTGTGGTAAGAAAAGGGTTAAGTTAATGAGACCAAGTGCTAGAATTGACTCTGCCTTTCATGACCGTAGGTGTGGCTCTCATCTTCTTTAGACCTCAGTTTCCGCTGGTGTGTAACAGATGGAGGTTAGACTAGATCAAACCTAAAAATCCCTTTCAGGACCATCACTGGAGAATCTCTAATTCCTAAGCCACAGCCGTATCGTGTAGGTTAATCATTTCTTAATTTAAGAATCAAAAGATTTAGCGCAGTGAAATACTGACTAGATCTGGATTCCCAAGGAAGGCAAAAAATTTGACTTCAGCACATTGTAATTTGCTGGCAGCACATGCGTCCTTAATAAGTACAGCCCGTCTTATTTAAACAGTTGCTTATGCTTGATAACAGTTGTACCCACACACCCTACTTAATTAGCACCCTGACGAGTCCTCCTTTCAGCCAGTTCTCACAGTTCAGAGACTTAAAGACTGTCTGATTTTCGGGTCATTACCTTCTGACCCCTTTAACTTTTCACGTTACCTACCCCATCTTCAGCAGATGAGATCTGTTACAGATTTCACGGAGTCTTCTGATCTGTCCTTACGGTATGAGCCGCAAGGGCAAGACAGCGTGGTTTTCTGTGTGGGAAATGTGCTTGTGATGTCAGAGAACTAATGTTGATGCTGGTATGCTCCCCTCCACCGGGTTCGTTACCTACGTTATCTCAGTTTTTACAGCAGCCTTGAGAAGTGAAATTTATTATCTCCGTTTTACAGATAAGGAAATAGAGGCAGAGAGATTATTAAACAGCCTGCCAAGAGGCGTATATATTGCCTTTGTCCTCAGGTGGCAGAGCTCAGATTCAAACACACCCTCTCTCCACTCTGAAAGCATCTTCTTTGCAGCCACTGAGCGGCTCACTCCAGGGAACACCAATAACATTGTCTTTTGTAGGCATGTTGCCCCCTGGAGTTGTGCAGGAGTTTTGAGAATGCTTTTAGCCTGCACGTTACTAGGTATTAAAAAAGGGAGCTAAGAGGAGAAAGCCAGAGATTATGGGAAGTTTTAACTTTTTCCCTACTTTTATCACAGGTATGTGATTAAGATAACACTTAAGCAATTTTTTTTTCTGTCCTATGAATGCTGGAATCATCAGGGACCTTTAAAGTCACCTTGCTTTTTGTTTGCTTGTTTGTTTTTGTCCACCAGAACTTCAAAATATGAATGAGATGAAAGTGAGGGAGGGGATGAGGGAGATGCTGGAGCCCTGGCCACTCGCCAAGCCTCTTAGATAATTTTGTTTCTGGTCCGACCCTGTCACTGGGAAAACTGAAGCCCCGTGATTTTGAAGGACAAATCCGCCTGACTGCCACTGAACCACACTTTCTCTTTTTACTATTAAAGTATAGTTGATTTACAGTGTTTCTTCAGTTTCTGTTGTACAGCGAAGTGACAGAGTCACACAGAGTTTCCTGTGCTATGCAGCAGGGCCCCGTCGCCCATCCATTCCAGATGTAACAGTTTTGCATCCAAAAAGCCCGAACTGCCCATCCATTCCCTCCCTTCCCCCTCCACCCCCACAGCCCCCTTGGGAACCACAGTCCGCTCTCCTTGGCCATAATCTTTTTCTGTTTTGTAGATAGGATCATCTGCGCCATATTTTAGATTCCACAAATAAAGTGATCTCATACCGGTATTTGTCTTTTTCTTTCTGGTTTACTTCACTTAGTATGAGAATCTCTAGTTCCATCCATGTTGCTGCAAATGACATTAGTTTGTCTTTTTTATGGCTGAGTAGTATTCCCTTGCACACATGGACCACGTCTTCTTAATCCACTCATCTGTTGATGGACATTTAGGTTGTCTCCATGTCTTGGCTATCATGAATAGTGCTGCATTGACCATTGGGATGCATGTATCTTTCTCAATGAAAGTTTTGTTGGCCTAGATGGCCAAGAGTGGGATTTCTGTGTCATTTGGTGGTTCTATATTTAGTTTTCTGAGGTACTTCCATACTGTTTTCCACATTAGTTGTACCAGTATACATTCCCACCAACAATAAATAAAGGAGGGTACCCTTTTCTCTACACCCTCTCCAGTATTTATTTGTGGACTTATTAATGATGGCCATTCTGACTGGTGTGAGGTGGTACCTCACTGTAGTTTTGACTTGCATTTCTCTAATCATCAGTGATGTGGAGCATTTTTTCATGAGCTATGTCTTCTTCAAAGAATTGTTTATTTGGGTCCTATGCCCATTTTTTAATTGGGCTGGCTTTTCAGTTGTTATTGAGTTGCATGAGTTGTCTGTATATTTTGGAGATTAGGCCCTTGTCTGTTGCATCATTTGCAAAGATTTTTCCCATTTTGTGAGTTGTCTCTTCATTTTTTTGATGGTTTCCTTTGCTGTGCAAAAAGCTTTTGAGTTAAATTAGTCCCACTGGTTTATTTGTGTCTTTATCATCATATTCTAGGAGGTGGATCAGATAAGATGTTCCTGTGATTTATGTCAAAGAGCGTTCTGCCTATGTTTTCCTCTAGGAGTTTTATAGTATCTGGCCTTCAAATAAATGGTGCTGGGAAAACTGGGCAGCTTACATGTGAAAAAAGAAAATAGAACACTTTCTAACACCTTATACAAAAATAAACTCAAACTGGATTAAAGACCTAAACACAAGGCCAGATACTATGAACCACACTTTCTTTTTTTTTTTAACTTAATGAATTTTATTTCAGTTATAGGTGTACATAAATCATCACAAGTCAATTTGATAGATTTTGTGTCCCAAACCCCCAGTGTATCCCCCCAACCCCCAGACTGTCTTATTTGAAAAACCAAGGTTTTCCAAAGTCTGTGAGTCATTGTCTGTTCTGCAAAGAAGTTCATTGTGTCTTTTTAGTTTCCACATGTAAGCGGTAGCATTGGGTGTTCCTGTCTAATTGTCTGACTGGTTTCACTTCACATGATAATTTCTAGGTCCATCCTTGTTGCTATACATGTTGGTAATTCGTTGCTTTTAATGGCTGAGTAATATTACATTGTGTGTATGTACCACATCTTCCCTATCCACTCCTCTGTCGATGGGCATTTAGGTTGTTTCCATGACCTGGCTGTTGCATAGAGCGCTGCAATGAACACTGGAGTACATGTGTCTTTTCGAGTCATGGTTTCCTCTGGATAGATGCCCAGGAGTGGGATTGCTGGATCCAATGCTAATTCCATTTTGAGTTTTCTGAGGAATCTCCATACTGTTTTCCACAGTGGTTGCACCCATTTGCATTCCCACCAACAGTGTAATAGGGATCCTTTTTCTCCACACCCTCTCCAGCACTTACTGTTTGTAGACTTTTTGATGATGGCCATTCTGGCCGGTGTAAGGTGGTACCTCATAGTGGTTTTGATTTGCATTTCTCTAATGAAGAGCGATGTTGAACATCTTTTCATATGTTTATTGGCCATCTGCATGTCTTTTTTGGAGAATTGTCTGCCTAGATCCTCTGCCCATTTTCTGATGGGGTTGTTTGTTTCTTTGGTATTGAGCTGTTGGAGGTGTTTGTAAATTTTGGAGATTAATCCCTTGTCAGTTGATTCATTTGCAAATATTTTGTCCCATTCTGTGGGTTGTCTTTTCGTTTTGTTTAGGATTTCCTTTGCTGTGCAGAAACCATACTTTCTTTAATACCAGTTCAATAGGATTATCATTTAAGCATCTATAATTCCATATAGTTCTTTTCTTACATTTACCGATTGTGTATATCCCACGTGACCATGTTTTTCTTCTTCCCTTGCGGGAAGTCAGTTACATAGAAATAATTTCTTTCGCTTGTGTGAAATTCTCTCCTCCAAACATGCTATTTCCTTATCTCTAAAGGAGGACTAGGGAGCTTTGATCCTCTGGTGCTGCTTATAGGATCCGGAAGACATGTCAAGTCTACAGTCGTGAAGACCCTCATAAACTGAAAGAGGGCAGGATGCTCTAAGCAGCTGTGAGGGGGAGAAGCACTGGCTTCCTCTGCCTTAGTCAGCATCTTTGCAGGCATCTTCTCTTCTCTGGGTGGACAGAGAAATTTGTCCTCAAGCCTTGAGCATTCCTGACCTCTAACCCTACCCCCTACCCTAGCTCTCTTCTAGTTCATTTAAAGGTCAGTCATCTTGAAAAATACAAAACCATTCATTCAATTACTGGGTCCCTAAGCTACCAAGCACCCCACGGAGATGGAAGGCAGAGGTGTGGAGCCAGCCTGGCTGGTGGAATGCCACATAGTATTATAAGTGACGGGGCCCCGAAGGTGAAGTTAAAGGTTTATGGGTCCCAGTTACCTCTTCTGAGATAGTACCTTGTTTCTGTTTATTGTAAGCAGAGATGATGTGATACTCTTACACGTGTGATAATACATTTATACTTCAGAGATGACTTTTTTGGCCACGCCCATAGCACACAGAATTTCCCAGGCCCAGGGATCAAACGAAAGCCACAGCAGTGACAGCACCAAATCTTCAACCATTAGGGCACCAGGGAGCTTCTTCAAAGATGCCTTGAAGGAGTTAATCACACATGTAGAACTTAGACTCCCAGAAGAGAGACTACTTTCAACTGATGTATTTTAAGAACTTTTTTTAAAAAAATCATGGTCCACTCCAAATAGCAGCATCAGTTTAGTTGTAACCGACCTGTCATATTAAGTCAAAGTCCCAAGGGGGACCTCACTTTGCTTTCTTCATGCTTAATACTGTGAGCAAGTCCCGCGTAGTTCCCTGATACTATTTTATTTACACTAACCTTCTGTAGTTTGCCTATAATTTTGATGCCTAATAGGGTAAACTAAGGAAATCTTTAATGGTGTTGGCAATTTCTGTGTTAGCCCCACAAAATAGATGCTTTGTAAACTTATTTTCTTTGTTATAAGTTATTTGCAAAAAAAGATTTATTCTTCAAGGCAGAGTTTTATTTAAAGTGAAGCATGGCCTAGCACTTTCCTTGAATTCTGAGCCCCAGCACCCTTGCCTTACTCATTCAGTGGCCTCTCACTCTTTCATTTGTTATGTGGGTTACTGTCTGGGGGGCCCCACCTAGACTGTTTGAAGCCCAGTTGGTTCCACAAGCATTTGCTCGGCATCATCTGCCTGTCAGGTCCTGGGCTACACGTGGTCACCCAACAACCTTGCCGTTTTACTTACCTTCCTAGAGGGACATCGAGTGTGGACAGGTCTAAAACAACGCAGTGCTCCAGGGTGATGGCTGAGCTGTGTTTTAAAGATGGTTAACAACCGACGGACGTACGAGGGCAGGAAGAAATAAGTTCTTACTGCAATAGCTAATCCAGACAGTTTCATTTCAGTTGTTAGCTGTATTCAGAATTTGGGGTATGGCAGGTTGTTTTTCCACAAAGCAGCCTATTTTGAAGTGCTATGTATTTTTATCATAAAAGCGTGTCTCTTAGGCATTGTCAGTGTGTGTGCAGACCTTCAGGTGATGGAACAAAGCCCAGACTTCTGAGCTCTGTTAGGAGTGCGGGGACACAGATGTCCCTGATGTCTCCTCCGTGGCAGGCTGGCCCTCGTTTGCCCCTGCTGATTGATATGCTAAAGGAGAACTGAAGGGCTTTACTCTGGAATCCCCTGGAGTGGAACAGAACCTCAGGGGTCAGGCTGTGACTTGGTATCGTGCTTTTCTCTCAAACAACACAGGGGCGTCCCTGGATGAGGTATGCGAATATTTCACCTTGTGCGTGTCCAGGGCCTGGGCGTGGGCAAGGTGAGGTAACAAATGATGGCACAAAGAGCACTTGCATGCATCTTAACAGGGTTCTTATGGGGGAAGAAAAAGTGATAGACGTGGCTGTTCTTAATTCAGATATATTATTAATACAGTTCTCTAACAGAATCTGTAACACTTGCTATAATTTTTTATGTATTCGTCCCGTTTTAATGTTTTCTGTCAATGAATAATGGCTTTGTGGGATATGAACCTCACACTCCAATACATGTTCTGACCGTGAGCACAACGCAGAGAGTCGCTTACTTCTTAAGAATAAATTCACTGGGTTAAGAATCCAGCATTGTCACTGCAGTGACTTGGGTCGCTGCTCTGGCAGGCTTCGATCCCTAGCCCAGGAACTCCCACATGCCACGGACATGGCCAAAAAGAGAGAGAGAGAGAATAAATTCCTGTGTAATTTTGCCCCTACTTCTCAAACTTGAATATACCCAGGGATGTGTGCATAGGTGCAGAGACACACACTAGAGATTGTAATTCACAGACCCAGTTAAATTGTATTAAAACGGCTGTATTGTGGCTTCTTGATAACATGGAGAGCAGAGCGGGGGACAAGGCCAGGCCGCTTAGCTGATTCCCTGCTGTGAGAGAGTCAGGAAGTGTTTCTGATATTTCTTTAAATCTAGAGGAATCCATGTCAGAGTTCCTCCAGTGAGTTTTTGTTACCCTTGAGGAAATAACAAAATAACAAACTTTATCCTCTTCCATGGTACAAACAAGGGAAGTGACTTATGAGGAACCCGCCTAAGATCCTACAGCTAATAAGAGCTGATGCTGGTACCCTAGTCAAGGCCTCTTTCTTGTTCCCCATCCACTGAGTGGAGACCCAGACTTCCAAGTTCCGCTTAATAAGCACAGGTCTTCTTTTCCTTATATTGATTCCACCAAGCAGACGAGGAGATAACACCAAACTCACAAGATGTTTATGAAGCTCAAATTAAAAACTCTTTTTGAGGAGTTCCCGTCGTGGCTCAGTGGTTAACGAATCCGACTAGGAACCGTGAGGTTGTGGGTTCGATCCCTGGCCTCGCTCAGTGGGTTAACGATCCAGCGTTGCCGTGAGCTGTGGTGTAGGTTGCAGACGCGGCTCGGACCCCGCGTGGCTGTGGCTGTGGCGAAGGCCGGTGGCTACAGCTCCTGTTAGACCCCTAGTCTGGGAACCTCCATGTGCCACGGGTGCGGCCCTAGAAAAGACAAAAAGACAAAAAAAAGAAAACCTCTTTTTGAAAGTTCTCTCGAAATATCTGATATTAATCATGTACAGATACAGACTTAGCAACCACTCTCCCATCACCCCATTCTCTTCCTTGCAGCCAACACCATCTTTTCCTGCACAGCATGATGTTTTATTTAAGACTTGCTTTAGAGAAACTTTTCGGAGAGAGTAAGAAACAGAATAGAAAGCAAAAATTATGAATCAATAACAGTAACGGTATATATATTTTATACAATTGGAAAAGCCCATTTTAGAGGATATTTTGGTTACGGTTATTGGGTTCCCACTAGTGTAGCTACGGCATCAAACCCACGTTTGATGGTTACAGTGCTATGTGAACTATTAACATAACCATCAACACTGGCTGAGTGCTCTTAGGAGCAGGACACTGTAACAGAAGCTATGAACTGTTCCTGGCTATGAAGCTTTTCCGTATTTCTTTTAATGTAGGACACCATTACCAATCACTGTGCTGGGCATTTTGTGTTCTCTCTCATATCTTCTGATTTAGTCATTCTACTTCGTCTTGTTCCCACGAGGTAAATCAAAAACAGGTGCTTTCTTTTCAGTGATAAAATTGAAGTAACCCAGGACTAGTTCCTTAGGTTCCCTCCAACTTTGTGCATAATATAAATGACTAGTAACTACAGAAAAATTGGGTCACAGATGTGACTTCTCTTTTTCATTGCTCAATGGCTGTAAGCTACACTGAAATGCATGCTGTGAAACAGCTGGTGAGTCATGGTTAGTCATCCTGAGCCCAAAGTGACTTTGTGCATTAAATGCTTTTTGAATCATCTTTCTCATCAAAATCTTGAGCCACACCAAAGCTACATGAGGGTATTTCCGAGGTATCACTTATTGGCACGACAAGGATCATAAGCATATTTTGTCTATCCCACAGCTAAATAATCTGCAATAGGTGAGAAGCACTTCCACATTCAGAATCAACCAGAACACATAATCACACAATTCCATACAGTGAAAAGAGCACAGACTAGATTCACTTAGCCCTGCCTTTGATAGCATCACTCATTAGCTTTGTAATTTTCTCTAAGCTGCTTCATTTACATTTAGCCTTACTGTGCTTTTCTGTATCTTAGATAGCGACATATACCTTGAAGGAAGGGTGTGGGGATTAAAGTGAATTTTATTTATTTTTTTTTGTCTTTTTTTTTTAGGGCCCCACCCATGGCATATGGAAGTTCCCAGGCCAGGGGTCAAATTGGAGCTGCAGCTGCCGGCCCCACAGCAACGCAGGATCAGAACCACGTCTGCGACCTACACCACAGCGCAGGGCAATGCCAGATCCCCAACCCACTGAGCAAGGCCAGGGATCGAACCTGCAACCTCATGGTTCCTAGTCAGATTCGTTTCCACTGCACCACAAGGGGAACTCCAAAAGTGAATTTTAAATATTCAATCAGATGAGATATTTGCCAAAGTGCCATCACATGTCTGAATATCCTATTTAAAAATATGGAAATTATAATATGCCTATACATAATGTTACATGATTTCTTCCAGGATATTTATCAAAAGCCCTTTCTTATGAAAGAAGTGAGAAAATATTCTCACTTCCTAATCCTCGTTGGCCATAAGAATTGCAAAAAAAAAAAAAAAAGGGGGGGTTAATTTATTTTTTCAAGTGGGAATGAACTGAACTATATTATAAACATTTCAAATGCCCAGAATGTGGTTGTTTGCCATGGTTTATAGAATGCTGAATGTGTTGCATTTCATGTTTGACATTTAGAGAATGCATATGTTACTGCTGACTTTACCAAAACAGTGATGTTTAAAATATATTGAGTGACACTGTGCCAGAGGTCAGGACACATAACTCAGTTCTTCTCTTAGGAAGTAAAAAACCTAAAACATGTTTTCTGAACTTTATAAGCAATAGAATGTTCTTTTTCCACCAACATATCTTCAACCTACAGTATTTCTTTGAGTCCAGTTCTCTTTACACAGCCAAGAAAAAAAGACACATGGATCAGAGATAAAATTGTTTAATATTGTTAGATATGAAGCGGTGTTTCTGAAATGACATAAAAGGCATGCTGCATGATGCCCATGCTTTTCGATTTACAGATGAATACAATTTTTTAAAGAATTTGGGAGCCATAAGTTTGCCAACCAGTTTTCTATGTAAGATTTTTTTTAAATCTTCCTATCTAATATCACCATAATTTCACAAAAGTTTACTTTAATACTAAAAGATAAAAAGGACATAATCTCTGAGAATAAAGGCTTTTTCCTTAAATTAGAAATATCTGCCTTTTATGAAAAACTTACCACATCTGGACCTTGTTCTTCTTAGTTCACACAGACCAATAAACACTCCATCATCAGCTGGCATATAAAAGTTGTTGCTCTGCTGTGGCATCAAGAACTAAAAATTACTTGGAGTTTTAGTGAAGAGAAGTTGTAAATTCTCAAGAGCAATAACGGGCTCTAAAATAACGGGTCATTTAGTGTTTTGTCAAACCCATTCCCACTTCTGGGAATACCCACTCAGAACACACACCTTTTGGACAGCAGGCCACATAATCTTCAGGGTTGAAAGCCACAGCTCTATTCCTTACCTGGATTAGCGGTGAGGAACTTGTGCACAGGACCTGAGAAACTGCTTGGGTATATGAGATTTCTAAAACCTTTAGTGAAGGGGTAAATAAAATTTTTTTTTTTTTACATGATAGCCTGAGCTTTTAAAAAATTCAGCCTTGTATCTGATCATTAAAATAGAACTAAGTCACTAAATTTATCACAAGTAGTTACTTGAAATTCAGATAGTGATGTAAATCTGAAGTTGGGAGATTTATTGAGGCCAAACATTTCTCAGCCTTCTGGTCGCGCTGTGCTAGGACTGGGTTCATTAGGTGTCCTGCAAGAAGCAGGAGCATTAGGGTTGCCGAATTTAGGAAGCAAAAGTAGAAGACGCACAATACTATTTGAAGTTCAGATAAGCAATGGGTAATTTTTCAGTATGAGTGTATTCCATGCACTATTTGGGACAGCTAAAAAATTACCCATTGTTTGTCTGAAATTCAAATGGTACTGAGTGTACTGTATTTTATTTGGCAACCTTCACGGGTATCCCATTTCTAGCAACCACAGCAAATGTGGAAAATGAAATAAATTTATTGTTACGTAGATAAACTTTTTGATGGCCACTTATTAGGACTTTAAGATAATGTCAGAAGGAAGTCTCCCAGGCAGAGGGTTAGGTTAGCCATTCAAAGATACAGAGAAAAATATGTGACAGGCTGCTAAAGAAGGACTATGAGGAGAACTGAAAGGATTGTCTTACTATGGCTCTTCTGTATAGAAAAATGCTGTTAAGTGCAAATTAAACTCATAATTTATAAGTATAGAAATTCCACCAAAGCTCTTTTGTAACCAAATGTGAGGTTCCTGGTTGGTTTTGCACAGGGAAGAAAGCTTAATCTTGAGTCTGAATGTCTTTGGCTTGGTTTTGAGGAGTTAGTTTACTGCAAGAGCAGTGAGTTTACTGCAAGAGCGATGAAGGGAGCCTGCCACTGTCTCTTGGAGACGCCAGCAGACCAAAGGCTCTCATTTATGAAGAAAGAGTAAGAAACTCTAGGGTTTCAAGAACTAGAGCAAGCTGCCACTTAAAAAATTAGCCTCCCCTGTAGTGATGGTTTTCTAAGTGAAAGAAGTGGCTGTTCTAGCAAGGATGCTTGTCAAACCCTAATGGCTCATCTACAAGCTCTGGGTCACCTTTATCCATCACACTGTCCATCCGTAGCCTCCTGTCATTATCAATGGAAAGTAACCCCAGCTTAGCTTTTGGTTAGTTGGTTTGATTTGGGTTTTGTTCTAGCTTCATATCACATCCAAAGGTGAGGCTACTATAGGTTCTACGAACCATTCAGTGGGTCATACCTCCGAAAGGGGAAGAACATCTTTAATATTTTCTAACTGTGAGAGCACACTGAGCATAAACATTTCAACTGCAAGATTTCAAGTGGCAGAAACTAATAAAGTAAGTGTATCACTACACTGAGGTAAAATAAACATTTTAGGAAAAGAATGAGGGACATGTCTTCACTGGCTAAGGGACTTTTTTCCTTTGTTCAACTTTTGAGTGATTAAACCGTGAAATGATAAATGCATGCCTTTTAAACAAGGTGGATGCTGTCAGTGGGAAAGCAGAAACTGATTTTTACTTTGGGGAAAATCTAAATTGTCATAATTACTCATAATCCTGTGCCCTGTAGAAAATAATCTTCAAGTGGAATCAATATCCTCCTCATTGGACCTGACTGAGAACATTCTGATCAGGATCAGCTTCAGGTCCCTTATCACACAGAGGATGAAACAAGACAGAGTGCAGTGGGTCAAAGTCAGGGACATTCCATGCTTGGCACATAAATACTGCACAAGATCTAATCTCCTTGTGATTATTTATACCATTACCTATTATTCCCTCTATCAGTGTTTTACTCCATCCTAAGGACCTTATTTTCACAGTTGGTTGCTTTTATTGATCGTCTTTCCAGTTCCTATTATAGGAGACTGAGACTTAAGGGGTTGAGGGCCGGAATGTTTTTCCCAAGGTCAGAGTAGATTCACGCATCTATAATAAAAGCCAAAAGCTTGTCCTGATGGTTGACTTCTAGGAATTTTAGGCTTTTTAGATACCAGGTAAAGGACGGGAAAAATATTTGTGGTTTTAAAAAAGTCTTTATGGTATAAATATACAATCCTTGTACATTTTCTTCATGCTTTTGACTTTCAAACTTGAATAGAATATACTATAACTGTTTAAAGGCTTATATCATTTAAATGCATATGTACGTCTTAGAATTAATATGTATTTTAATCTTCTCTCCACAGTAAGTTTACCATCTTGGTCTTTTGTACTAATTTTCTAATGATGCTGTAAAAAATTACCACAAACTTAATGGCTTAAAACAACACGGGTTGTTTTTATCTTGTAGTTCTGGTGGTCAGAAGTCTAGAATGGGTCCTCAGGCTATGTTCCTTCTGGAGGCTCTAAGTAAAATGTGTTTCCTTGCCTTTTCCACCTTCTAGAGGCTACTTGTATTGCGTGATCTGTGGTCCTTTTCTCCATCTTCAAAGTCCCCACTGTAGCATTTTCAAATCTCTCTCTCTGGCTTTTCCACTCCTGCCTACCTCTTATAAGGACCCCTGTGGTTATATTGGGTCGATCTGGGTAATTCAAGATAATCTTCCCATCTGAAGATCCTTAACTTAAGCATAGCTGCAAAATTCCTTTTACCATGTGAGGTAACATATTCACAGGTTCCAGGAATGAGGATGTGGGCATCTTTGAGAAGCTAGTGTTCTGCCCACCATACCACTTTTCTAAGAGCTACAGTATACACTGTTGTGTAATATTACCCTACATTTAAATTTCTTCCTTTCATAAGATGCACTTTTAAATACTTCCTATAGACTATATGACTTGTACTAATCTATTATAATTTGAGACCTTTAAATTTAGAAATATCGGGAGTTCTCGTCATGGCTCAGTGGAAACAAATCCATGAGGACACATGTTCGATCCCTGGCCTTGCTCAGTGGGTTAAGGATCTGGCGTTGCCGTGAGCTGTGGTGTAGGCTGCAGACACAACTTGGATCTGGCATTGCTGTGGCTGTGGTGTAGGGCAGTGGCTACTGCTCCAATTCGACCCCTAGCCTGGGAACCTCAATATGCGGCCCTAAAAAGACAAAACAAAACAAAACAAAACAAACAAAAAAAAACTTAGAAATACTTAAGAGTTTTTAGGAAGACTCAGTACTTAAGTGGGGAAGAGCTTGACATGTGCTACATTTTCCAAAAGTTCCTTACTTTACCAACTGGGATATTTTACTTGGGCCCTTTCTCTTCACTTAAAAAATTGATTTTCCTTAATAATTACACAGGTTCTTCACAAATTTCTATAAAGTCTTAGTATTTAAAGCTTTTGATGAAGATGTTGCGGGCAATTTGGTTTTGTTAAAAAAATCATCCTCTTCCTTGATATTTCCCTTCCTGCAACCTCAGAAAATGATCCTGACACCCTACTTGTAATACCTTGGGAGTGTTCCTCTTGAGACTGACAGTCCCTATTCAGCGCTAATAGAAAATGTCAGGGTCAACTGTATTTAACACATCCTCACCCGACAAGTTCACTTTAGCTGGCTGGATTTATCTCTTTAATTCAATATATGGTTAGAAGTGATCCAACATGCACACCTAAAATGCAATTAGCATGTTAATTCAACCGTTTTCTTTGTTGCTTGGGGATGGGGGAGGTGTACATCCTACCCTGAGGTGGTGTTCCTTAAATCCTGTCTTCCTGGGATGGTATGTTGTACATTAGAAAGAAAAAGACTTTGAATGCTCACAACTGGGCTTGAATTTCTGACCTATCATTTACTATCTGTGGATGAGTTACTTAATCTATAGGCTTGACTTCTTCCTAAACAGAGAGTAACAGTGCTAATTTCAGAGGACTGTTGTAAGATGCCAAGTATGAGACGCCAAGTATGAGAGTTCAGTCTTGGCCATAGGGAGTACTATGGAATGCAGTGGTAGCTGTTGTTATTATTATTATATTAATATAATAATTAATTTTTTTCTTTAAATTCTGCTGTTGTTCTGCCTTCCCTCCTGTTCTATTAATATGGAATCTGAATTCCAGTCAGACACAGAGGAGGGAGTGCATATACAGCGATCCATAGCTTTCAAAGTGTTCCGTTCATCAGATCCAATAGAGGTGCAGTCATATCTATTTGTATTTGCATTTTTCTTGCCTTCTAAGAAAAAAGGCCAGCTAATGATGATAATACTGATAGTCACCATATTGAGTTCCTACTCTATGCCAGGCAAATTTTTTTAGTTCACTTAATCCTGAAAAGTAGCTGTTGTTATGCCCATTTACAGGTGAAGAAACTAAGTCTTAAACACTGGTCAGTGCTGTATTTTCAGTAAAACATTTAAATTAGATCATTCATTGCTTTCTCATTATTATTTTCCAGTTAAGCATTTGACTAGGTTTACTCGCCTAATGCCACCCTTTCCTGCAATGTTTCAGATCATATTTTTTTTCCCCCGCTGGGAACACATCTTTGAAACTATATTACACTTTAAAAGGATATCGCAGTTTTATTTGTAGAATTTTAAGACATACACAAATTTTATATGTTATATAAAGTGTGGTGCATTTATATTCAACTCTTGGCATAATAACATTTATAGGCCAGCAGCATGCTAGGTAACTAAGATAGGGTCCTGGGAAAGGCAGCCTTTGAAAATGGATTATGTGTGAATCTTCTTTTGGGAAATAAAAGACCTGGATGAATGTGGTAAAGCTTTCTTCAGTGATGTTAAGAAAATTCCAAAAGTATGATTCCCTCTTTTGGACTACTGTACTTCTCAGCTTCATCCTTTAAAAGCTGAGTAAACACATGCACAATAGCTGGACTTCCCTCTGATTAAGATTAGGTAAAAAAACTGTGAAGTTTTAAGTTCTAATACAGATAATAATGAACAGGACCACTGAGTTGCTGCTGCTTCTCAATGCTCTGTTTAAAAAAAAAAAAAAGGTAAATTGAATTTCATCATTTGGGTCCATCTACTTTCAATTAACCAGGCCTAGGTAAATAAGAGAATCTGTCAGTAAGATATAATCAGCTTTTTCTTTGTTGGCTGGTGAGAACAAACAGAAAAGTAGCATTATCACTGCTGAGCGTTGTAGAACTTTTGGATTGCTATGTAGATAAAATGAATATTTTACAAATTGAAAGAATCAAGATATAGTATATATACACAAAGGAATACTACTCAGCCATAAAAAAGAACAAAATAATGCCATTTGCAGCAACATGAATGGAACTAGAGACTCTCATACTAAGTGAAGTAAACCAGAAAGAGAAAGACAAATACCATATGATATCACTTATATCTGGAATCTTAAAAAGAGCACAAATGAACTTTTCTATAGAAAAGAAACTCATGGACTTGGAGAATAGACTTGTGGTTGCCAAGGGGGACAGAGTGGGATAGACTGGGAGTTTGAGGTTAATAGATGCAAACAATTGCGTTTGGAGTGGATAAGCAATGAGATCCTGCTGTGTAGCACAAGGAACTATATACAGTCACTTGTGATGGAACATGATGGAGGACAATGTGAGAAAAAGAATATATATATATATATATATGGTGGGGTCACTTTGCTGTAGAGCAGAAATTGACAGAACATTGTAATAAACTATAATGGAAAAAATACATTTAGTGAACAGTATATGTAGAAAAAATAAAAAACAAAAATTGAATATTAGAGGAGTTTGACATTATAAATTCATATTTTGAGACTTCTTCAGCACCACCATATACAAAATAAAGGACAAGAAATAATCACTTCGAGAAAAAAGTTAAGTCTGCATAAACCAGAAACAGAACAGAGTCACAAAGCAGTTAGCAGGAATGAAGCTGCTTGACTGCTGTGCTGCAGGTCTAGAAAGACGTAGTTTGAATTCTGTGCTGTAACAGGGACTAAAAGTACCCCAAGCAAAGCAGGAGACCCTAGACACACTTGAGACTTGGAATCAAGGTTTCTCTGTCCAAACGAAATCTATACACAGGCCCTGACTGACTGTCCTGTGGAGCAGTGGCTTATAACAATCTCCATTTCTGGGAGGCAAAAGAAAGGACACTTAGTCTCCCACCCAAGACCTGGAGCCAGCTGCCCACTGGCTTAGCACTGGTGCTGTGATATCCAGAACAGCACCCAGAACAGGAGTCTCGGACCATCACTCGAAGTCCTGGTTTTTAGAGGGGCCAGAACCAGAAACAATAAAACTGCCCATAGGGGAGAAAGAACCAAGGTAGTGGAGAGAAAGGAGGAGAAATTAACATTTCCCACTCAAGAAGACTATGCTAACTAAACTCCTACAATGTATGAGAAATCAAAAAAAAGGGGGGGGGGACTGCATTTACTCCAAATAAAATGAAAATAACAGAGAAATCTAAAAATAACTTTAAAGTAAGTATGCTTATGACATTGAAAAGATAGAGAAATTAGAAAGAAAAGAACAGGATATCACCAAACAAACTAAAACCCAATAAAAAGATGAGGTAGTATGGAGAGGAAAGAATCTGGAAATGAAAAAAACAGAGTCCAAGATATACCCAGTTATTAGAATAAACTCTAGTCTGACTGGAGTCAAAGAATTAATGAATTGGAAATAATAGTGCATTCACCTATACTGCAGTTCAGAGAAATGAGGGCTATAAAGGAGGAGGTGTGCATGGGGAAGACAGAAGAGTCTCTACCCTTCATCTCATAGGAATTTCTGAAGGAGATATGAAATGGTGAAAAAGCAATACTCCAAAAGATAATGGCTAGACGTTTTCCAGGATTGAGGACTCAGATTAAGAATACCACCAAGTGCCACCCTTGAAAGTTTAATCAAAGCTACACCTAGATGAAAACATAATGAAGGAGTAAAACACCAAGGACAGAGAGCAAATTCTTCAAAGATAAATTTTCCCACAGTGGAAGGGTAAAGTGTTACCAGCACCAAGAGATGCCAGAAGTCAGTCAATTTCCAGAAATAACTGTCAGTCTAGAATTCCACACCCAGCTAAATTATAATTTAGAAGTGAGAGAAAACATATTTTCAGGCAAGCAAAAATTATCTGCCCCTCCACCACCCTTGCTGAAAGAACTGCTAAATGAGGTACTTCAACATGAGGCAGAGAGAGCGCGAAGGAAAAGAATAGGATGTTAAAAGCAGCAGTGATCCCAAATAGAGTAAAAATACATCACCAAACTTAACTGCCTAATGATTACTTTAAAATTATTTTGGATGTTTTTGTAAAAGAAACCGAGCTAAAATTCTAGATATAATTAACAAGGACTCTATGCTCTATGTTCAGTAGATACTTAATCCATGCTGAAGTCTGGGCTGAGAATGATAGAATTACTGAATTAATTTGATAGGGGAAAATGTCATAGTTGCATCTGTTAGACTTCTGGTTTTTAAATTATAGAATGAATTAAAAAAATGGTTTTCCTCTCTTCTCTTGAACATTATCCAAAATCAGCTAGGAACATGTAAAAATGCAAACTCTCTCTGATGAGATGAGTAGCTGCCTCTAATTACAAACCCCTAGATGAGGAAGAGCTGAAAAACCCAGTGAAGGTCAAGGCAGACCCCCGTAAAGAGTTTTCATAGCTATATTCTCAGACAGAGTCTAAAGCCAGCAGAATGAACCGGTCCGAAATGTATGTTAACAGTCCTGTTTTGAGCAGTGAGCGGATGCCAGGAAAGCCCTGTGAGTTTGAAGGACTCAGCTTAGCACAGTGCCTGGACAAGCACAGAAAGAAGGGCTGAACGCAGAGTCGCACGTTCAGAGCCATATTCATAGGAGTCAGTCTGTTGACAGAGGAGGAAGGCACCTGAATTCTCTGCAACCCTGTGGTACAGATCTTGTTTGGAAAGTAAAGGCGCAAGAGGCCTCCATCACATATAGCCCTGTGTCAAAAGGGAACGCTTGCTAGTCTGGAATGGCTCCTCCTCCCTCTTCAGTAGCATGAACCTCCTGCAAACAGCTGTTGAGCAAGTGACCATCTTATTTTCAAAATGGTCATCCCAACAAGCCAGCGTGAGCAGTTTCATCACTTATTAGCTGTGTCCTTAACACGATTCACAACCTTCCCCAGCCACAGTTCTTGTTAAAGTAGAGCAGCACTTCCTGCCATAGAGCGCTGTGAGCAGGACTAAGTAATACATGTAAAACACTGGGCATGCTACCCAACACATGGCTAAGAGTCAGTAAATACTTGCTGATCCACAGAGAGGACTGAGCGTCTGTTTATGAGGTAGAATTCACAAGGCTAAAGCTTGACCTCCCTCCCTTTTTCCTCCTGCTCTCTGAAGAGTCGTGGTTGAGGTCACAGATTCAGGAGTAAGGCTGCATCAGCTGGATTCCTGTTTCTGTCACCAACTAGCCTTGTGATCTTGGCCAAACTGTTTATCTGGCCCTCAGTTGTCCCATCTGTAAAGTGAGAATAATAATGGCACACAAAGTTGATGTGAGGATCAGATGAGTTAATTATGGCAGAGCATTCTGAATAATTTCTGGGAGAGTGTAGTTCAGTACGTATTATTAGTACTTTTAGTTTTCAAGAATTACAGATCACACCATTAAACACAGAATTGACTGAATTTTTTTTTTCCAGGACTACTGCTAGGTCATATAGTTCAGATTTTGGTTTATTTAGATTATAAGCAAAATCCTCTTTTGCCTATGGTTGGTTATTGTTTAAGGTAGGTCAACACCATGTGTTGAATAAATCAGTTGTGTGCTGCTAACACCCAGCTAAATAACTTATTAGTTACGACCCAAGAGCAGAGGTCCGCACACCACAGGCCTCAGGGCAGATCTAGCCTGCAAGAGTCAGCAAACGCTTTCTGTATAGGGCCAAATAGTATATATTTAGGCTTTGAAGACCATAACTTTCTGGCACCACTACTCTCAACTCTGAGGGTGTTGTGTGAACACAGTCAAAGTCAGATATATAAATTAACGGGTGTAGTTGTGTTTCAACAAAATTTTATTTACAAAAACAGGCTAGATCTGGCCTGAGGCCTATAGCTGGTAGTTGTTTTCAGTAAATTTTTGGCTAGTCAAAAACAGCATTTTTGGATGCCTTTGATTATAGGCTTTAGTGTACTTTGAAAATATAAAGGGCAGTATAATTAGAAGGAAGTTGGGTAGTGATATGGTCCCAGTCCCCCCCTAATGTCTTTTCTTGATTACATAAAAGCTGTCAGCCTGTAAGACGGTAGGGAATCTAGCTCTTTTCTCTTGGTGTGAGAGTCATCAGATTTGGGACCTGAGGAACTTGCTGCTGATCTTTTTGTTAAGGGCGGCTGTCAAGGCCAATATGTCTAAAATTAGAGAAGAGAACAGAAGGAGGTAGACAGCGAGAGACAATGCAGCTTTCACTCATAATCACACAGCTCAAGCCCCTGTGGCGTTGCCGGGCTGGGTTCCCCGCTGAGAAGGGAGAAATTCTGATGGACTTGGATGATCTGGGCTAGCCTTCTCTCTTCCTTTTCTCTTTCTTTCTTCTCTTTTCTTTGTAATGGTTTGCAGTTTTTTGTTTTGTTTTGTTTTCTTCAACTGAGTGACTTTTTAATCTCTTGGAAAATATCACTATTTAAATCTGTTGGGAATATTTAAATGAGTAGGAAGTAGGAATTAAATAAGAGGGGGTATTTAAGTTGTTCGTGCATATAGGTGTTTGTGCTTAAATACACTTGGTGTCCCCTTCAGTACACTTCTAAAAGGAATTAGATGCCAAGTACTTATAAAACTCAGACGGGTCCTCAAGTATACTGGCCATTCTGTGTGTGTGTGTGTGTGTGTGTGTGTGTGTGTGTGTGTGTGTACACGCGCACACATGTGCATGCCTTTTAGTAACTTTTCTAAAAATCTTTGAAATTTTTTCTGCATTTTCACTTCTTTAAAAATGAATAGAAACAAAGTTAAAGGTTATCGTAATACAGGTTTAGTCAGCCAAATTCAGCTTTTAAAGAGTTGAGGTCAAGTAGAAGTTCTGCACTTGCCTGCTGCCAAGCACTGGCCTTCCAGCAGCACTGGATGCTCTTCTCAAGTCTTTTCCTGGGGATGGAGTTTGTGACTGCAGCCCCTGAGAGAGAGGGATGGAGATTATAGTCTGTAATATAGCATGGAGCACATACTGACACACCCCTAAGTAAGGAACCTCCTGGGTAGCCATCTGCCAGAGAGTGATGGCAAAAGAGGAGATGCCAGTTTCGGACGTTATGATCTCTCCTTGCAGGAGCTCTGGGGCTTCCTGGGTGTATGTGCCTCCTGGGTGGTAAGGAGGAGTCTGGAAGCAACCAGTCACTGATCTTGCAGACATCTGCCCAGTTGCAATGACTACAGACCACAACAAATACATCTGTTGCTCATTTAAAAGCCAGCAAAGCTCGCAGTTGGGGGACTGAATCCAGATCCTCCATCAGAATTTAACAAAAAGGAAAAGATTCTTTCGGCTGTCAAAATCCAAGAGGTCATCAGCTGTTGTTCTTCCTTCCTAGTTCCTATTTCCAGCCACCCTCAGCTCACCAGCATCTCCTGAAACTTAGCCTCCCTAGAGATGACCTAGTCTTTCTGGCAGCCCTCCCTTAGGTGGGAAAGTCCAAAATAAAGATGCTCTGCTATAGCCGGTCAGCTCAGAACACTAGCCTAGACCTCTTTGAGTAACAACAGTATTATGCTCCTTATTCATTTGTTGCCTTTGTATTTAATTATACCGACACGTCTGTCCCATCCCTCGCTGAAATGAGTCCAAGTCCCTTTGTAGCAGAGCTCTGGGTGACCGTGCTGGCAGGTGCTGTACCTGGACTCAGCCCAAAGTTCTGAGGACTAGCAGTTGCAACCTGCTCACAGTTCTCCTACCCACCTCCCCCAAAGCCACAGAACAACCTTTTGTGGCCTCTTTTTCTTGCTTTTTGACTAAAGTGTATGTGTGGAAGAACTTCCATGTGATTATGCCACTTGAGAGTGTAGTTGGGTGGCAGTACATCATCAGATCACTAATGATGGATCTGCTTCTATTCTTGAACTTAAGCCAAGAAAGATAATAGTCTAGCTTCTTATAACAGTATAAATTTA
>PVHT021183629.1:2964369-3079973 GCA_004024745.2 Catagonus wagneri | reverse complement strand
ACAGAACAACCTTTTGTGGCCTCTTTTTCTTGCTTTTTGACTAAAGTGTATGTGTGGAAGAACTTCCATGTGATTATGCCACTTGAGAGTGTAGTTGGGTGGCAGTACATCATCAGATCACTAATGATGGATCTGCTTCTATTCTTGAACTTAAGCCAAGAAAGATAATAGTCTAGCTTCTTATAACAGTATAAATTTAAATATTTCCATGGAAATAACTGCCTGGTGGCCCCTCAAGTTTGCATAGTTCTCAGACTCCTCTTCGTCTTTAAGAATACTAATTTTCCTGTGTTCTACAGAGCTTAGGAATTTGTCCTATTTTCTTCCATCTTCCCTGCTATTTCAACTCCTTGTTTTAGATCATTTGTATCAAGTTACATTTATTCAAAATAAACAAGGCATTCAATTACCTAAAAAGAGAATAGGAAAAATGCAATGCCATAAATTCCCTGTAACTTCTAATAATTACATCTGTATCGACTAACGTGTGAATTAAAATGTGCATGTTCTTGATGTCTTCTAGTTCACAAAAGGAAATGATTACTGCATTTTGTCATACTAATGTCAATATGATGATATGTTAAAACCTTCCGCTTGCAGCTGCAAGTTAGTAAGCCATAAAAGGGAAAGCTTTAATTATAGCTTCATCCTGCAGTAAAAGTGCTTAATTAAACTCATGTAAGATTTTACTTGAAGCTAAATTTTTTCTGAAGATTTAAAGAATTAAGGAAAAGATACCTTTTCCTATTCATCTTCCTTTTTCACTTGTTGACCATGATCCGTACGTATGTCTGTCTTAGTCTCTCCCTACAGAAGAATTAACATAAGGAAATTTTAGTCTGTCGATGAGTATTCTCTTGACTGGTTACTGATTTCCACTTCAGCATTGTGAGTTTTCAGATGCCATTTGTCTTCGGTATTTGAACCAGGTCTTGAGTGCAAAACAAATATTTTATATTTACAAAGTCCCGTTCTGTACTGAATTGAGTGGTACCAGTTTGCATGTTGCCGGTAATCTTATTAAAAACCATTCAAGGAGTTCCCATGGTGGCTCAGCAGTAAGAAACCCAACTAGTATCCATGAGGACTCGGGTTTTAATCCCTGGCCTCGCTCAGTGGGTTAAGGATCCAGCGTTGCCATGAGCCGTAGGCCACAGATGTGGCTCAGATCCCAAGTTGCTGTGGCTATGGCATAGGCCAGCAGCTGCAGTTCTGATTAGACCCCTAACCTAGCCTGGGAACTTCCATATGCCATGGCTGCGCCCTAAAAAAAAAAGGACAAAAAAAAATTCAAGTACCAAAGTTTGAGTACAATTTCATACATACATTTCGGGTTTCACTAAAAGGTAAAGAGTATTGCTCCTGGCTTTTTTGAGCGGCAGTGAAGAGTGGAGTGACAGCAGTACCCCACTTCTCTCTGCTGCTGTTTCTAGTCCCCCTAATGGTCATGGTGATTGCAATACATGGTCTCACTTGTACAGAACAGTATTTCTTACCTCGCTGCCAGTTTTTCTTTTATTTTCCCATGGGTACATTTTTGAAGGCAAATAGAAACTGAGTATTTGCATCTAGACTGCACAAGAGAAAATGATATTTGGAACACTGTTACTAAGAGCAGCTACAGCTACAGATTCAAAGTAGGAAATGAGATTTTAATAACAATATTTATATTAGTGTATTAATTATAAAGTCTGCTTTTATATTTCAAACCCATATAATTAGGTTAGTTAATGCCTATCTTTCAACAGCACCTACTTTTTTGTTCTTAGAGTATATTTTGTTTTTTGTCTTTTTTTTTTTTTTAGGGCCACACCCACAGCATATGGAGGTTCCCAGGCTAGGGGTCTAATCAGAGCTGTAGCCGCCAGCCTTCGCCACAGCCACAGCAAGGCCAGAGCCAAACCACATCTGCGACCTACACCTCAGCTCACGGCAACCCCAGATCCTTAAGCCACTGAGCAAGGCCAGGGATGGAACCCGCATCCTCATGGATACTAGTCGGGTTCCTTACCACTCAGCCACAATGAGAACTCCCTGTCCTTAAGAGTACAGAAGTGAGAAAAATAGGAGTTTCTAAAAAACATAGGAGTTTCTAGAAAACATTGTTTTTAATCAGTTAATGTTATGGACTGCATGTTTGTCCCCACTCCCATAATTCATACGTTAAAACCCCAACCTCCAACAGGATAGTATTAGGAGGTGGGGCCATTGGGAGGCAATTAGGTCATAAGGGTGGAGCCCTCAGGATGAAACAGCACCACTATTAGAAGGGAGCTTGCTTCCCCGCTGCGCTACGTGAGGAGAGAACAAGAAGATGGCATGTATAACCCACAGAGAGGACCCTAGTTTACTTGAATAAAACACTTCTAAGGAGGTCTTCTAAACCTGGGCACTCTGCTGAGAATTGTGTTGAAAATGCGATCATCATCCCTTGTACCGATCAGAACAACACTGCTACAGTCACAAACACCCCTCAGAATCTCAGTGGCTTGGCGTTCCCGTCGTGGCTCAGTGGTTAACGAATCCGACTAGGAACCATGAGGTTGCGGGTTCGATCCCTGGCCTTGCTCAGTGGGTTAAGGATCTGGCATTGCCATGCGCTGTGGTGTAGATTGCAGACGTGGCTTGGATCCCGCGTTGCTGTGGCTGTGGCGAAGGCCGGCGACTACAGCTCCTGTTAGACCCCTAGCCTGGGAACCTCCATATGCCACGGGTGTGGCCCTAGATAAGGCAAGAAGACAAAAAAAAAAAAAAAGAATCTCACTGGCTTAACAAAGAAGACATTGTTTCTTACTCCGAGTCCTGTGAATTTAATTCCTCTTGAGGGCAGCTTCTAAGTGGTGACTGAAGGATCCAGTCTGCTTGTATCTCATTGATCCACCATCTCAACAAGTGCCTTCAGATTCCTTGGGGGGAAAGGAGAGCTCCAAGGCCACTGTGGACCTCTCATGACCTCAGCCCAGGAGTGACGCTCATTGCTTCTACTTACGGCCAATCTAACTGGAAAGTCTGGACAACAGATACTTTCTGTGTATCCAGGAAGAAAGAAAGTGAAACACCTACCTTTATTTCTACCACACCCTCTGTGTGTATCATGGAGAAGCACTGTTTGAGATTCTTAATTTCCAATCAATCACATAACTTGAACTGATCTTACAGTAAGTTGCCAACCCAAACACTCTGCTTTTTCCCTTTAGAAATCCATGATACGCCAACTGCAAACAAGTCATCTTTAACAAGCTATTCTCCCTTACCTTGGGTGCTCTATGTCTCTTAAAAAAATGTACTTTTTCATTTCTATCTTTACCATTATAGCTCAGGTCCTCGTCCTTTTTTTCTGAAATATTTGTAATAACCTAATCACTGGTCACCTTACTTTATTATTCCCACCCCAACCAGATCTTCATTATTTATTCAGCACTGTGTGGTCTCTCCATCTTACAAATTTCAAGGAGTATTGACGTCTGTATTATTCATGTGACATATAACGGTCACATACCTTAAAAGTGTCAAGACTATTCATTCCTCCAGATAGAAAGATCCTTCCCACAACAAAGATTGTAAGTGGCTTATAATGATACTTGGAAAACCCTATGAGTGAAATATAAAATTTTTAAACAGAAATTTTTATCCTTCAGATGTGATTCTGTTAATATTTTAACCTGTGTGTTGGCAAGGCATGAAAGTTTATTCTAAATTGAGTTTTCAATGCTTAATCCTTTTTAAAAGTGTAGTATTTAAACAGAAGGTGTGAAAAGCATGCCTTCCTTCATATTCTAAATAGAGTAAACACAGGAAGAAGCAAAATCTGTTTTGGTTTTCACTCACTTTGTGTGTCATCTCTTCCCCACCAGAACCATAACAACAATTTTGGAAATAGTGCTGTTTCTTTTGAAAGTAACATTCTCCACATCAGTCAAATATCCTGAGCTTGTATTTTGTACATTATTATATCTTTGACAGAATAAAAAGGAATCCCAAACAATTTCGTAAAACGCTGTGAAACTAGAATTTAATTTTAGTATGTCTAGAAGTTGATTCTTTCTGTGTGCTGGTTAGAATATCACAATTCAAGAAGGATGCCAATGAAAATAAGGATTTAGGTATAAATGATAAAACCATTTTCCATTCTTTATCAGTTCATTACCCATTTGACAAGCATCTCTTGAACACCTACTAAACAATAGCCATCAGACCTGGAAATGCCAGAAAGCGCGGGGGAGGGGGCTGCCCTTGTGATCAAGAACAAGTACAAATATGTAGACCAACAGTTTTGGCTCATTATAATAAATACCTCCTCAGAGAAATGCTAAGGGGGCTATAGGGAGGCAGAGACAGAATGGGAATCAGAACTGAAATCCAGGAGGAAGAACTGGGCCTTAGGTTACCAAGCTGATGAAGAGGGGAAGAAAGCAGCATGTGAATGCCATGCTCATATCCTAAGGAGAGTGTATGTCACACGGCTAGCACAAATGAAAATATACCCTTGGTACTTTAAAGATTTCACCTTAAGGTGTGCCCTTAAGAAGCTTTGGAAACTCTTAGAAAATACATACATACATACATACATAGTGACACTAGCATCAACCAAACTTGGAGTACCCATTGTGGCTCAGTGGTAGCAAACCCAACTAATATCCATGAGGATGTGGGTTCGATCCCTGGCCCTGCTCAGTGGGTTAAGGATCTGGCTTGCTGTGAGCTGTAGTGTAGGTGGCAGGTGCAGCTTGGATCTGGCATTGCTGTGGCTGTGTCACAGGCCCTACAGGCAGCTACAGCTTCGATTGCCCCCGTAGCCTGGGAACTTCCATATGTTGCAGGTGCAGCCAAAAAAATCAACCAGACTTGAATTTGATTCAAGATTCTATCACTCATTAACAGTATAATCTTAACATGAATTTCTGAGTTTCGGTGGTTTTAAGAGGCGCATAGAATATCTATTTGAAAGGGTAGCCGTTAAGGTTTATTTATAGAGTAATGGATGTAAAGCATTTAGCACAATTCCCAGTACATAGCAGACTCTTAGCAAGTCATAGTCCCTAATGATAAGAATAGAAATGAAAATGGGTTACATTTGTAACTTTCCTAACAGACATTCAGGTCTACAGTTGGTTGAGCATTATCGCCTTCAGTTTGTTAATATGAATTAAAAATATTTGTATTTAAAATGATGCAGTATGGATTAACCTCTCTGTGTAATTGAGAGTAATTTGATTCAGTTGATGGTAATTGTAGTGGATTTTAATGACCAGTTGGCAGGGGTTTTCAGAGTATTCTTCTTAGGAAGTAAAATGTCACAGGAATTCATTAGTAATCAAACAAAATACATTAAGACTGTAGAATAACTAATGAATAGTGATGAAACCTGCTGGAATTTTGTATCAATTTCAAAATTAAGTCTGAAACTAGAGAGATGGTAAAAATCACTCTACAGCTATCATCCTGGACAGATATTGTACTTGACATACGTTATCATGGCTGCTCACTCATCGCCATCTTCCAGTTTGTCTGTGAGGTGAGATCCCCAGTTTTGCATTTACCATATTAAAACAAGAAATCAAATGACTCTCAAGTTCATATGGGTGCCAGTGTGGGACAGAGTCAGGAGGAAAAGCTGAAGTTCAGTGAACTGTATGCTGAATTGCTGCCCTTTATGATAGTCTGAAGTATAACTGACCCAAACTTTGAAATTTTCAGATGCCAATATCATAAAAGGAAATAGGTCAAGGCTGCAGGTTGACTTGTTTCTCTTATCTCCTGAATAATAGGATTAAACTACAGCAATAATGACCTAATCCAGTAGTAAAGTAGCCCTTGTGGCTATAATAGAAGATTTTTGTTATATTCAGCATATTTCACCTGAAATTTAGCGGCAAGCTTATCTTCATCTGTGGAAGTTCATCTGTCTCATTTCTTCTGCTCAAGATAAGAGGTTTCCCATGGTGCACTGTTTGATTCTTGTCACATTGCCAGGTTAAGGGCTGAACTGTCAGGTAGACGAGCTTTCAGTAATTGAAAGTTTTCTTCACGATTCTTCAGTCCTTTGGACCACATAAATTGACCGTGTAATAAGATATTCCTGGTGGAATGTACGAATACAGTTTTCCTTAGAGTGTATGATTTTTCCTTTGGATTTTATGAGTATGACACTAGAGTTGGGTAGTATCATGTACTGAAATCACAAATTGGTATATGTGTATGTATTCACTGGGGAGAGTTCTCCAGAAGGTAAGGGTTACACTTTCCAAAGGGGAACCTCTTGTGGATTGTCTTAAGGAAATCAACTGCCAGATTCTCAGCTTCTTCGTGTGTTTTTCTTCAATATTCAAGACCATGAGTGAGCTGAAAACCTCACTGAGCTCCAAGCCAGAAAACATGGCTTCTAGGGTCAGCTCCACTATTACTTAGGATGTGCTTTGAGCAAATCCTTTCACTTACCTCTCTGACCAGTTTTTCTCTCTGAGGAATTAGATGATCCCTAAATTGCCTTCCAATGTAAAGTAAAGAGGTGTTAGCCCGTTTTACGTGAAGAAGTCATGCTAAATTCCCAGAGAGCCTAATCACTTAATGGCAATGGGATTGAGACATACTTTGAATTAGTGTGAGGTAAAACATCTCTAAGAAGCAATTTGAACTGGACACATACTAAATGTGGCATACAAATTTTCTTAAAGGGCACAGTAAATTCAGTTTTGATGACTATAAAGGATAGTGAACCTCAGACTTTGCTTTCCTCAAACTGCTTAGCCTTTTAGTGTTTAATCCAAGACCATGTATCGTCCTATGTCATGTTAGTATATTAGCCTTAGTAAATTCTTTCTCATTTCCTATTTGTAAAAATGAGTTTATTCCATATAGTAGTACCAGCCATGTAATGCATGGGACCTATGGCCTGGTACTCTCCTTGGCACCAAATATAGCAACAGGGAGGAGACAGTCAAGAAAATGTAGGAAATTCACAGTCTAATTGGCTAAACAGACACTTAGACTGATAATTATAATGTGTTAAATAGACTAATGGAGGCATGAATGAAGTGCTAGGGAAACTTGAAGGAGAGAGCACAACTTTCTAATTTTGATGAAGTCAGGTTTACTCTTTTGTTGCTTGTGCTTTTGGTGTCATATCTAAGAAACCATTGCCTAATCTCAGGTTCTAAAGATTTGTGTCTGTTTTCTCTAAGCGTTTCACAGTTCAGCTGTTATGTTTAGGTCTTTGATCTGCTTTGAGTTAAATCTGTATATGGCAGACGGTAAGGTCCAAGCTCATTCTTTTCACGTGGATATCCAGCTGTCCCAGTATATCTAACTGAAGCCTGTTCTTTCCCCATTGAATCATCATGGCACTGCTGCAGTACCTTTTTGATGTACTGTCCTAACTTAGATTCCAGTATGCCAAATTCACTTTGTTTTTTCTCCTACCTTCTCAGTGTCCTTTGTGGGCACTTTTATCCTCACCTTACTCTAAATGTTAAAATTCTTAAAGGTATGGTTTGGGGACCCCTTCCCTTCTCTCTCTAGTGTCACTTCCTAGATAAGCTTACCCATTCCCATTTTCTTTCTATGCTGATGACTTAAAATTTTATCTCCATCCCAGACTTCTCTGCAGAGCTTCATAAATAAATATCTTTATTGACTTCACTTGGATATTTCAAAGACAACTTAAGCATAACATTATCCAAAATGAAATACTTGATTCTCATATCTGCTCATGCTCCAAGGAAATTTGTCTTTCCAACTTTTTTACTGTCTTATAAATTGCACCACTCTATACGCACCTGCTCAAGTCAGAAACCTGGGATTCACTCATTGTTCTTTTTCTTTTATCTCCTACATGCAGTCCCTCAGTATATGTCTTAAATCTGCCCACTGCTCTCATCTCCACTGACATCATTCCAGTACAGGCCACTGTTCTCTTACTGGAGTTACTACAGTAGATCCTTAACTGTCCATTCCATTTTCTCTCTTGCTCCTTGTTCCCAGATTATAACCAGAGCGAGAATTTTTAAAGTGACCTCAATCCAGGTTAGCCCTGTTTTAAAACCCTGCAGTGGCTGCTAGCTATACTTAATATCCATCTCATTACCATGGTCTAAAAGCCCCTACGTAATCTAGCCCCTGCTTCTCCCTCTAGGTTTATCTAAAACCACGCTCCCCTTTTTATTGACACACTGATCTTTTGGTTCATAAGATACATAAGTTCTTCCCCCCTTTCAAGCTTTTTGCTCATGGATCTTGCCCAGCTTGTTTTTTTTTTTTTTTTTTTTCACATCACAGCTTAAACATTAGATCTTCAGACAGGTCTTTCACACTGATGCTAAGTCAGTTCCCCTTGCTTTGAAATCACTAATTACAGCATATTGTTTGTTAACTGCCTGGCAGTTTTCAAATTGTATGTGTGTACACGTATTATATATACACCTACACATATATTGTCTTAACCTATACATAATTTGCTTAATGCTAGACAAGCTCTTTGTCCGGCCTAAGAGTGAGAACAGTGTGTTGGAGAAGCTTTTCTATTTTACCTAGGACTGTGTTTCCAGCCTGCTGCTGTGTCTCTGGCAAATAAAGGATGACAAAAAAAAAAAAAAAAAATTCAATGAATAAACAAACAAACCAGAAGGGAAATCTGGGAAAAGATGGGGTGACATCTGATGAGTGTAAATTACCAGGTGGTCAAGGAAAGAAAGGACATCACAGGTTGAGTAATAACCAGAGTGTACAAAGGCTCAGAGGCAAGAGAGAGATTACTGGTATTTGAAGACATTATGTTAAAGGCTGATGGGACTCTGTGTATGGAGAGATGATATTTTATTTTCACTCTGTTTCATGCTTAATTTATTAAATATTTCTACTAAACAAAACTTGGAAAATCAAATTTCATTAAGCTTTTAAACACTGTTTTTCACTAAATGTTTCTACTAAACAAAACTTGGAAAATCAAATTTTCTTAAGCTTTTAAACATTGTTTTTCACAATAGGACCAATTATTTTTAATACTTTATATACTTTAAAAATATGTAAAAATAACAATTACAGTACTTAAAAGAGCATTACAGTTAAGCCTATTATGAAGTAGCAATACCATGAGTTTAATATATGTCTTCATTAGTTCCTTAGTTCTTCATATATCTTCCAAATGTAACTGAAATGCTTATTTTCATGTTTCCTGAGTCTAGAGGAATTAGGTTGCCAAACAATTGGACTTTGGAAGGAGCACAGCCTAATTTCTTCCTAAGTGAATCAAACACGAGTCCCCAGATATCTCACTGGGTCCCTTTTTATACTTGAACTTTATGTTTCACATCCATAGCACTGTTAAGCCCATGGTTTTTACATGAGTACATCTGGTTGGTGATGGGTTTTCTCCCGGATCAATGCATTCTTTGCTTTGCTTGGTCAGCATTACATAATCCTCCACCACATCGTTATTATATATTGTTCTGGTATGTTAGCATTATTGGAAACATACAAATGCCTTATTATTATCTTACCAAAATTTGTCAAGTTATCCAGCAGTTCCTTCTCCTAGCAGATGTGATCTAGTCTATATAGATAACCAAATTTCTAGAGGAGAATGTAATGACCACTGACATTCATCAGTCCTTTCTGGAACAGTTTCCACAGTTTCTGAACTATGGAACTCATAGTTTTACTATACTTACCCATTGCTTCTGGCACAGATATAAATAATACTTTTATATATAGATACATAGGTAGAAGAAATAAAATATTCAAGTATTTTAATAATCCTTATTAAAGTCAACAAAGCAAATTAAGCATCCAATTATATAATCTTGTTTTGGATTTCAACTTCATTTTTATACATTTTACATTAATTCAACATTTAAAAGTTATGCAACATTATTATAATCATTATCCTCTTCATTGTCATAACTTTTATTGCTACTGACGTTCTAACATCACAATTGATATCACAACTAGTATAGTTGGATCTGCTTCAAACCGGTTTCTCTTTCCTTTTGGCATTATCTCTACCATCTTTGAAGGTAGCCTTGTTGTCTGACAATAAGGTATTTCAAGCCTATCTGAGTTTTCTGTGCCCCAAGGCATGAAATTCACTACTTTCCAAAGAACTTTGCTTTCCTCTAGCAGAAAATAGCATTAGCCACCAAAATCTAAGTGCTAGGCTTGCATCTATGTGCCAGTGTTGAAAAAAAAAAAAGTGCTATTATCAGTGTTTGGACACCCTTTGGGACAGAGCTGGACACAGTGTTTATTATTCACATTGATCTTTTCCAAATTCATTTATTATATACCTATAATACGAGACTGATAAAACTTGAACAATTTTCTAAGATTTGTCAAGAAAAAGTGGGCAGTTGATAGAGACTGGCGTGTGTTGGGGGTGGCAAGTGACCAGGAAGGACACCTTTAGATTACTGTAGTGTATCGTGAGTGGGCCAACAAAGGGCCGAGGCAAGGAGGCAGCAGAATCAGGTCAGCAGGACAGCAAGAAGAGAGACCAGTGTCAGGAAGAGCACCCAGGCCTCTTGGGTGCTCCAGTACGACCTGATGAGGACTAGAAATAGAGTGCAGGGCTGGGTCCAGGGCCCTTGTAAGATAAATGCCCTTTTCCACATGAACACTTGGATGTGAGTATGGCAGAGCGTTAAGAGTTAAAGACGAATTGAGTGTAGGATTCCGAGTGGACAAGAGGGCCGTTAACTACCACAGTGAATTCATGAGGAGGAGGAGGTCAGATGGAAGGTAAGGAGGGAAAAACTGGGCTGATGTTAAAGTAAAATTTGAGAAGCAGACAAGTATAGATTGTGTCTGGCCCATTTTTATTCTACAATGAATGTGCTGAATGAATCAGATATTACTGGTACTACAGTGTATATTCAGTTCATACTGCACTACTATATATATATAGTTTCAAATTGCATCTATATATATATATATATATATACACATATACTACTATATATGCTAAGTATATATTTTACTTAATTTTCAAAACAAACTCTGTGGAAAAGAGGTACTGTCTTTATTGCCATCATGCTCGTGAGAAAACACAGGCTCATAGAGATTAAGTAACTGACCTGAGGTCACAGTGCTAGTATGTGGCAGAGACAGACTCACGGTGCTAGCGTGTGGCAGAGACAGACTGAAACCCAGACCCCTAACCAAGAAAGCAGTGAAACTGACAGGGAAGAATCAAAGTGATGGGGGATGGGGGGTGGGGGGGGATCAAGAAATAGTGTGTTACGGAAACCCAGGGAAGAGCAGCTTTTAAGTCAGTCCACGTGTGGTCCAGCGTATAAGTGGAAGAAACTTAAAATGGGCAGTAAAATTGATAGGTCACTGGAGGGTTTGAGAGACAGAGTTAGGGGAGTGTGGTGGAAGCCGCTTCAGTCCAAGTTCAAAGTGCCTGGGAGTATGAGAGATCATGGTAGGAGCAGACTCTTCCTTCAAGAATGTTCATGGTAAGAGTAGGGAAGGAAAGAGCTAAAGTGGAAAGCTTACCAGAAAGACTCTTTAGTGACAAATAACTGAAGTTTCTCTCTTGAGCAATGGCTAAAGTTGAGTGTCACACACTATTATAATGCCCACACTATTCTAAAGGCCCCACTTGTACAACCTCATTTATTCTTCACATCGATCTTAGGAGGTAGGTACTAGCCCAAACCCCATGGCAGGTGAGGAAACAGACTGAAGCCCAGAGGGTGAGATGTTTGTTCAGGGCCACACAGCTACGAAGTACCAGTCCGCAAATGTTGAACAGAATTTGTTTTGGCTGGTAGCACTGTAGAGTTTTCAAACTGCTTCTATCAGGACTTGAAATTGTGGTTATATGTTTTCACTGCACCATGACGGGAACTTCCCATATCCTGAATTTAAATGTTTAAAGGACATGAATAAAATCCTAAACGCTTGACCCTTGCCATTAAAAATACTGGGATAGTGAACCGAGAGAAGAATATGGACCCATACCTTTTATAGCACAGGGAGGAGCCATAGGGCTTTCTCCTGAGTCCTTAGCTTTGGGGAATGCCTGTGATTTGAGAATAGGCCGAGGTTCCACTAAATTACTTTAACATCATCATCAGCAGAGCACCTGATAGAATGGGTTGTTTTCTTCCTTTGGTAATGTCAGCAATAGATAACTCCAAGGTCTCCTTCAAGTAGACCTCTGAGTTTATGCATTTACAGAGTATTCCTGAACGCTGAGTCCATTTTTCTTTGTCATCCAGCTGCAGGCAACAAACAAATTTCATGGTCCCTGAAATTAGCCAACTTAAGACAAAAGATAATTCTGGAACTGCCACTCAGCATGCTATATCTGTTCTGCTGCCTCTATAAAGCAAGCCTTTTTAATGTAATTACATGACTTGTCCATCTATTGCCAAACTGATGAGGACAACCTGAATTTATTTATTTTTCCTCTTTTAACTTAGGAGTCAGTATAGTTTATTGTAGCATTTCCCAAAACGGATTCTGCAGAAATCTATCCTTACTAAGATAATCTATGCCAAAGGACCCTGTGAGTTAAATACATTTGCTGGCAAATCTTTCCTGCCCTGACCCCTACCTCTATTTGATTTAACAATTTACATCAGCATATTAAATGTTTTCCAAAGTTCTGCAACAAAGGAGTTAGACTGGCATTTTATGAAGTCATTTACCAAAGAATTGAGTTTCCTATGTGGCACTTTTTAAACCACAGAACCACCATGGAAAAGGCTGACATAGTTGTTCACAGCTTTGAAGTCAACTCTCAGGTTCTATGTATTCTACTTTTTTAGATTCCGTATATAAGTGAGATCACACAAGTTTTTTTCTTCCTATGTCTTGCTACCACAGGCAGTGAGGTGAGGGAAATGGGAAGTTCTTGGTCCACGGGTACAAAGTTGAAGTCATATAGAATGAATAATTCTAGAGATCTAATGCATAGCATGGTGACTATACACACATACATACACACATTTATCAAATCATTATGTTGTATATCTTAAATATATATATTTATTTTAAAAATGATTTATTTTTATTAAAATATAGTTGACTTACAGTATTGTGTCAATTTCTGCTGTACAACATAGAGACCCATATATACATATATGCAAATTCTTTTTCTCATACTATCTTCATGATTTTAAAAAAAGAGCTTTGGAGAGTTCCCTTCGTGGCTCAGTGGTTAACAAATCCAACTAGCATCCATGAAGGCATGGGTTCGATCCCTGGCCTCGCTCCGTGGGTTAAGGATACGGCGTTGCTGTGAGCTGTGGTGTAGGTGGCAGACGAGACTCGGATCCCGCGTTGCTGTGGCTGTGGTGTAGGCCGGCAGCTACAGCTCCGATTCGACCCCTAGCCTGGGAACCTCCATATGCCATGGGTGCAGCCCTAAAAAGAAAAAAAAAAAGCTTTGGGGTCAAGATCTGGGTGACCTTAGGCAAGCTTTCTCCAATTCCTGAGCACTTATTTCCTTAACTGTATAAGAGGGTAAGAAAACTTTCCTTCAGAGAATTTGACAACTGACAATTTACAGTAGCACCTGCACACAGTAACCATTCAGTGAACTGTAGATGTTTCTGTGAGTTACTGGCTGAGGTTCACACCGCGTCTGTCCGTGCCCAGCATGGGCTAACAATTCTTGCTTTTGCAAAGGCTTGATGTAATATAACCTAGATTTGTAACAGAATTTATCTGGTTAGTCACACAAAAGGACCAATGAAATTTAACCTTTTGGAAGAATATCCCATCTCAAAAGGGGATCCTAGAGGCTGTCCAAAATTGAAATGCAACTGTGTGATTGGTATTGATTAGTCAGTGTAATGTGGAAAGAACCTGGTAATTTACTCAAGCTCTCAGATAATTAATGAAGTCTAAATTAAGAACCAGCTTGCTTCACCAGGTAGGCCTTTGCATTTAATCACTGATTGCAGAGTTGATATCACTATTATTTACATGGCCATTCATTTATAAAATGCTTAATGCGAGTCACAGTCCTAAGCAGAACCTCCTTGGAAGCATCACCATGCACCTGAATTGCCATCAGTGGGGCTGGAGGTTCGCGCTCATCTCAGGAAGCAGAGAAATGTGGAAGTGGTTCAGAGCACCTTAGGGACAGAAGAGGGATCCTCTGGTCAGAGAACCAAGTTTCCATGCGACTTCTGCTAATGTGGCCTCTAGTGGTAGAGACGCTGAGCAGTGAAGATGGAAGTTTAGAAAAAGGAAAGAAAAAACATCTTGGGTGAATCCCATAGATTTTATCCAGTAAAATTAATCTGAATGTCACTAACACTGGACCAGACTTAAGTGACCCTTAGGTCTATTCATGAAAACAGTTTTGCTAAAAAAAAAAAAAATACTATAGACAAGAATATCACAGGAATTTAATCTACTCAAGGAATAAGTTATTGAACACTTGGGTATATGATGTGAGAGTTACTAATGGTCCTCCGTCTATTAACAGGTTTCACATGAACGATCTCCCTGCCATTTCTGTTGACTTTTTTTATAATAAAACTCAAATCTGTTTTATGTTTTGCCCATAAGTGGTTATCCTTGAAGTTAGTTTGGATAAATGGGGCTTTATTGTACAGTTATTCCTAAATGGTTAAACTGACTATAAGATACAAGTAATCCTCACAAACTATTACCAGATTTGTTTTAAAAGAGGGTCCTGAGGTGACCAGTTTTACTCAATTCTGAGTTTAGATTGCCATGAGTTTAGAGTGCCATAAATTTATTAAATCATTTGTTTTCTAGATGATTTTCCTAAAATCCTAAACTGTATGAGTATTTTGCATTTCAAATATGTACATACATGTATTTGATATAGAAAGTAGCTGCTGAATATTCTATTTAAACTGCTTCTTTACTAGTTATAGATTAGGAATTTTATTATCAGATATAACATGAAGTTTACGATAATTTAAAAAAATTACATCTATAGTTGTTGGTGTGGTTTGTGTACTTTTAAAAAATCTTTCCTCTTCTTCTCTTTTCTCCTTATCTTTTTTTTTTTTTTTTGGTCTTTTTGCCTTTTCTAGGGCCGCACCTGCGGCATATGGAGATTCCAAGGCTAGGGGTCTAATCGGAGCTGTAGCTGCCAGCCGACGCCACAGCCACAGCAACGCGGGATCCAAGCCGCGTCTGCGACCTACATCACAGCTCACGGCAACGCCAGATCATTAACCTACTGAGCAAGGCCAGGGATCGAACCTGCAACCTCATGGTTCCTAGTTGGATTCGTTAACCACTGAGCCATGACGGTACTTCCTCTCTTTTTTTTTTAACTTTTCCTTGGTACTTTCCTTTTTTTTTATGAATTTTATTACAATTATAGGTGTACATAAATCATCACAACTCAATTTGATACCATTTGCATCCCAAACCCTCAGTGCATCCCCCCACTCCCCAGATTGTCTTATTTGAAAAACCAAGGTGTTCCAAAGTCTGTGAGTCATTGTCTGTTCTGCAAAGAAGTTCATTGTGTCTTTTTAGTTTCCACATGTAAGCGGTAGCATTGGGTGTTGCTAACTGTCTGACTGGTTTCACTTCACATGATAATTTCTAGGTCCATCCATGTTGCTATAAATGTTGGTAATTCGTTCCTTTTAATGGCTGAGTAACATTCCATTGTGTGTATGTACCATATCTTCCCTATCCACTCCTCTATCTATGGGCATTTAGGTTGTTTCCATGACCTGGCTATTGCATAGAGTGCTGCAATGAACACTGGAGTACATGTGTCTTTTCGAGTCATGGTTTCCTCTGGATAGATGCCCAGAAGTGGGATTGCTGGACCCAATGGTAATTCTATTTTGAGTTTTCTGAGGAATCTCCATACTGTTTTCCACAGTGGTCACACCAATTTGCATTCCCACCAACAGTGTAATAGGGATCCTTTTTCTCCACACCCTCTCCAGCACTTACTGTTTGTAGATTTTTGATGATGGCCATTCTGGCGTGTGTAAGGTGGTACCTCATAGTGGTTTTGATTTGCATTTCTCTAATGAGAAGCGATGTTGAACATCTTTTCATGTGTTTATTTGCCATCTGCATGTCTTTTTTGGAGAATTGTCTGCCTAGATCCTCTGCCCATTTTTGGATGGGATTGTTTGTTTCTTTGGTATTGAGCTGTAGGAGGTGTTTGTAAATTTTGGAGATTAATCCCTTGTCAGTCAATTCATTTACAAATATTTTGTCCCATTCTGTGGGTTGTCTTTTAGTTTTGTTGAGGGTTTCCTTTGCTGTGCAGAAACTTTGAAGTTTAATTAAGTCCCATTTGTTTATTTCTCTTTTTATTGTCCTTACTCTGACACATGGGTCTGAGAAGATGTTGCTATCATTTATGTCAGAGAGTGTTTGGCCTATGTTTTCCTCTAAGAGTTTTATACTATCTGGTCTTACATGTAGACCTTTAATCCATTTTGAGTTTATTTTGTGCATGGTGTTAGGAAGTGTTCATTTTTTTACATGTAGCTGTCCAGTTTTCCCAGCACCACTTATTGAAGAGGCTGTCTTTTGTCCAATGTATATTCTTGGCTCCTTTGTCATAGATTAGTTGACTATAGATGCGTGGATTTAATGCTGGGCTTTCTATCCTGTTCCACTGATCTATATTTCTGTCTTTGTGCCAGTACCATACGTTTTTGATGACTGTAGCTTTGTAGTAGAGTCTGAAATCAGGGAGCCTGACTCCTCCAGCTCCATTTTTCTTTTTCAGGATGTCCTCGGCTATTCTGGGGTTTGTGTTTCTAAACAAACTTTAAAATATTTTGTTCTAGTTCTGTGAAAAAGGTCCTTGGTAATTTGATAGGGATTGCACTAGATTGCCTTGGGTAGTATAGTCATTTTGATAATATTGACTCTTCCAATCCAAGAGCATGGTATGTCTTTCCATCTGTTCATGTCATCCTTGATTTCTTTCATCAGTGTTTTACAGTTTTCAGAGTACAGGTCTTTTGTCTCTTTAGGTAGGTTTATTCCTAAGTATTTGATTCTTTTTGATGTGATGGTATACGGGATTGCTTCCCTATCCTCTCCTTACTTTTTAATATACCTTATTTTTTCTCTCATTTTTCCTATACATTTAAATTTCTTTTGTTTTTCCAAACAGTGACTGAATACAATGTATAGCTTTATCTCAAATTGCTCTCTCAGGTAAGTCTTCTCAATCTCTTAACATAAAAGATGCCAGCACAATACTTTTAAAAAGCACATTATTGAGTGGAACAGATGTGAATTCAACATCGATGAAGTGAGACTTGTCTTTGCTCTATTCTCAGAGACTATAATTCAAAAGGTAGTTGACTTTATTTGCAGGGGTAGACAGCCTCTTCTCAGACTTCTTGAATAAATTTGGGCACTAATATGCTTCCTGCCTATTTAGAGAGAATTACTGTTCTATCTGCTTCAGGAGATTGTTTTATTTCCATATTGAACTCAGCACAATATGATGCGCCCCAGCTTTTGCGTTAGGCATCCTACTTTACAAAACATGCCTTGATTCAGTGAGGATGTGTTCAACTCTCTGAGCAGCATAGTGAGCTGCACACAGCAAGTATGCAAAGATCTAAGTGTCTCCCAGGAGCTTCAAGACACAGCCCCAAGACAGAAGAAAGGGAGACATGCCAAGGAGTAGGGTGGAGCTGTGCACCAGAACTCCCCAGAGCACATACGGTCTTAGGAGCGGGAGGGACAAATGTCCATTGAGCACCTGCAGGCATTTTGCATATATTGTCAACTTCATTTCTATAACAGCCACATGAGGTGGATGTTACAGATGAGGAAACTGAAGATCAGAGAGGTTAAAATAAGGTCCTTCCTCAAAATCAGTCTGCCAATGTGTCCACGTAACAGTGACTGGCACATAGCATGCACTCAAATGAATAGTTTGGAACACTGAAAGAGACTTCCAGCGTGCACCAAGAACCTCCAAGAAATGTGTGTCCTTTAACCAGGAGTTTAATCTCTAGGAAATATCAGAGATGCAGACAAAGATTGTATGTGCATATAAATACAAGAAAAGCAACTGCAGCCTCATTTTAAAACGTAAAACTTTCCTAATAAGTTGTGATACTGCACATCTTTTCATGTGCCTCTTGACCCCCTGTATGTCTTCTTCGGAAAAATGTCTATTCGAATCCTCTGCTCATTTTTTTTTCTTTCTTTTTTTTTGTGGCCACACCCACAGCATATGTAAGTTCCCAGGTGAGGGGTCAAACTGTAGCTGCAGCTGCCGGCCTACACCACAACCACAGCCACACCAGATCTGAGCTGCATCTGCAACCTACGCTGCAGCTTGTGGCAGCACCAGATCTTTAACCCACTGCGTGAGGTCAGGGATCAAACCCACATCCTCATAGATATTACCTTGGGTTCTTAACCCACTGAGTCACAATGGAAACTCTGTTCATTTTTTAATCGGGTTGTTTTTTTATTGTTAAGTTCTTTATATACTTTCTACATTAACCCCTTATCAGATATGTGACTTGGAAATATCTTTTCCCATTCAGTAAGTTATCTTTTTGTTTTGTTGATAGTTTCCTTTACTGTGCACAAGCTTTCTAGTTTGATATAGTCCCATTTGTTTAATTTTGCTTTTGTTTGTTGCCTACAGAGCAATATCCAGAAAGATATCGCTCAGACCAATGTCAAGGAGCATACAACTTATGTTTTCTTCTAGGAGTCTTATGGTTTCAGGACTTACATTTAAGTCTATAATCCACTTTGAGTTGGTTTTATGTATGGTATAATATAGTGGTCTAGTTTCATTCTTTGGTATACACCTGTTCTAATTTTCCCAGCATAATTTATTGAAAAGACTGTCATTTCTCTGTTGCATATTCTTAGCTCTCTTGTAGATTAATCGTGTGGATTCGTTTCCAAGCTCTCAACTCATTTCTAATGATCTGTATGTCTGTTTTTCTGCCAGTACCATACTGTTTTGATGACTATACCTTTACAGTATAATTTTTAAATCAGGGAGTGTGACACCTCCAGCTTTGTTCTTTTTTCTCAGGATTTCTTTGGCTATTTGGGGTCTTTTGTAGATCCATAAGAATTTTAGAATTTTTGTTCTATCTCTGTGAGAAACATCATTGGGATTTTGATAAGGATTGCATTTAACCTATAAATTCTCTTAGGTAGTATGGACATTTTACCAATGTTAATTTCTCCAGTCCATGAGTATGGAACATCTTTCTATGTCTTTCTGTCTTCTTCAATTTCTTTCAGTAGTGTTTTAGAGTTTTCAATGTACAGATCTTTTATCTCCTTTGTTAAATTAATTCCTAGGTATTTTATTCTTTTTGTTTCAATGTTAAATGGAATTGTTTTCTTAATTCTTCTAGCTATTAGGGAAATTAAAACCACAATGAGATGGTATCCTCATGCCCCATTAGAATGGTTATTTGAAAAAAGACAAGAAGTAAATGTTAGGATGTAGAGAAAAGGAAAGCCTTGTGCACTGTTATTGGGAATGTAATCTGGTGTAATCCCTGTGGAAAACAATATGGAGGTTCCTCAAAAAATTAAGAGTAATATTATATGATATGATACAGCTATTTTATTTCTGGGTATTCATCTGAAGAATATGAAAATACTTAATTCAAAAAGATATATGCATCCCTGTGTTCACTGCAGCATTATCTATAAAAGCCAAAATACAGAAACAACCTAAGAGCCTACCAATAGATAAATTGACAAAGAAGACAGGGTGGGGGGGGTACACTGAAGCACATAGGAGTAAATGGGAAGGCAAAGGTGAGTAGCAGTAAGCGTAGAAGCACACAGGTAAAAGAAACATGACCAACATCTGTGAAATTTAGGTAATCTGGCAAGGTATGGGACCAGGGAATACTAAATAAGAGGAAAAACTGTTGGTATTCTAAGATTGAGCTGAGGGAAAAAGGCAGGGCAAGAGTCTCAATTTTATCTTTGAGACAGTGAGAAGATAATGGATTTGTCTTTATTTTTTTAAGATGGAGGTATTTTTTTTTATAATGACTTTTGTTTTTTCCATTATAACTGACTCACAGTGTTCTGTCAATTTTCTGCTGCACAGCAAGGTGACCCAGTCACACATACATGTATATGTTCTTTTTTCTCACATTATCACGCTCCATGGTAAGTGATCAGATATAGCTCCCAGTGCTGTACAGCAGGATCCCATTGCTTATCCATTCCAAAGGCTATAGTTTGCATCTATTTACCCCCAATTCCCAATCCCTCCTACTCCCTCCCCCACCCTCCTGGCAACCACAAGTCTGTTCTCCATGTCCATGGTTTTCTTTTCTGTGGAAAGGTTCATATGTGCTGTATATTAGATTCCAGATATAAGTGAAATCATATGGTATCTGTCTTTCTGACTTACTTCACTTAGTATGGGAGCCTCTAGTTCTATCCATGTTGCTACGAATGGCATTATTTTGTTCTTTTTTATAGCTGAGTAGTATTCCATTGTGTCCATATACCACATCTTCTTAATCCAATCGTCTGTCGATGGACATTTAGTTTGTTTCCATGTCTTGGCTATTGTGAATTGTGCTGCAATGAACATGCAGGTGGTGCATGTGTCTTTTTCAAGGAAAGTTTTGTCCGGGTATATGCCCAAGAGTAGGATTACTGGGTCATATGGTAGTTCTATGTATAGTTTTCTAAGGTACCTTTTTTTAAAGTTTACTATGTGGAAGATGGACCAGAAAAGGTATTAGGCCATCCAATAACAAAAGGCTATTTCGATAACTCTGAAGGCAAGAGGAACTTGAATCAATATAGAGATAATGAAGAGGGCAAAGAAGGAAGAGCGCAGAGAGTTGGATAGGAGGTGGCCTGTAGTTGTTTGTGGTAAAAGTGAGGGAGAAATCTAGACTGACTCCCAGATTTCTGAACTAAGAAACAAACTGGGCAGATAGTGGGGTTCTGACTGAGCAGCCCAAAGGGAAAGCAGGATGTGAAGGGAAAACAAGTGTGTGATAATGGGGTCTGATGTAGATATACTGAATTCAGGACAACTTGGGTCACTCACCTGGGATTATCCAGTAGGAAAACATGGGTCTGGAGCCTCAGCAGCACAACCTAGAAAAAGACAAAAATTTGGTCACTGAAGCCATGAGCTGAGTAAAATTGTTCCAGGGAGAGTGTGCAAAATGAGAAAGAGAAGAGGGCCAAGGACAGAACCCTGGAATTATAGCATTTGCAAGATCTCAGAGAGAAGAGAGTAAGCAAGCAGGAGACCCAAGTCTAGAGGAGGAAGATTCAAGATTTAGGGAATGGTCAACAGAGCTGGGAAGTTATTGCATCTACAGGTGAAGAAATGAGGTAGAAGAGTTGCCTATGTCTGTATCTGATCAGTCACCCATGAAAAAACTATACAGAAAACTGTATAGATTTTTACGAAGTTGAGGAGAATGGAATTGACCCGAAGCTTGATAAAGGAAATGAGACTTCACTGAGCCTGAAATGCGAGTAGAATACAAACCAGGAGAGGACATTTCAAGTGAGGCAATGAAATTTGTTCAAATCTGTCCTCGTGCCTGAAAATAACTGGTGATGGATTTTTTTTCTAATTGATAGTGGTCAGCAGTGAATAATGAAGACAGCATTTGGTTCCCTTTTGTAGTTATAACTCTTTTAGTTCTTTTAGTTATAACAACAGTTGGTTAAACAGTATCATATAAAACTGCGTGCTGTGTTGATCTGACATCTTGTACAAGGTTAACTTTAAGTCATGACAGGAAAGCAGTATGGCTCATGCAGAACAGATTCATTCTAGAAACACAAATGTATCTGAGTTTGAGGGCATCTTGAGGGTCAATTCTGATGGGGGGGGAACAATCCTGGCTATGTACCTTCTTAACTGTACGGCAGCTAGTTCTAAAATCCCTCTGGTTTGATGCAGATACTGCTGGCTATGAAGTTTCAGATGCCCTGCCCCCCTCTTTTCTCTAGCCTCTGGTGGCTAAGCTGTGGGTATGTGGAAGGAAGCTAGAGGAGGAGGAGATTTTCTTGTGCCCCACTCCACCCCACTCCTCTATACCTTCAGTCCTTTCACCATCTTCCCATTCCTTCCCTTTGGCCTGTTCCTTCTTGGGAGCACCTGGCTTGAATGCAGCTTAGGCAATAACTCTTCATTTACCAAAAGGAGTACCTTAAGGACAGAAACAGTCAGGCGTTACCTTGGGAAATAACCTGTCAAACCCCATTCACGCTAGTCTGCTCACAGTTCTGTCACAGTGATTACTTTCCATGACCAACACCACACCTGCAAAGAAGGTACAGAATAAGGAAAAGGCATTGGGAAACCAGGGCTAGCTATGTCACTTTCCTAGTGACATGATTTTATGAAGCCACTGAACCTCAACTGGTCTCAGTCTTCTCAGTAGAATTTTTGTGACAATCAGAGAGGTAGTATTTGTAAAGATGCTTTATGACTACAAATGCTATTCAAATGTTAGGCAGTGGTGCAAGGTTATCATCATAGCTATAGTGTGAAAGCAGAGGAACCCAGATTTGTTCTAAATACCTAAATCTCCCATTCCAACCCTTGCATTCAATGAGGTTTCTACAGAGTCACATTTCCTCTGTCCGTATTCATCTGTGCTGACTTACCTTGGCTCCTGTAGTGCTTGATGCAATCAGGTAATAATAAGTTAAGTCCATTTGCCTCCCCTTAGTGCATAGTGCAAGCCCTTAAAATCCACTCCTAAAGATGAAAAATATAAAACAATTTATGAGGTGCTTCCTCTCAGCTAGGCACTTTCTTTGCCTGAGATCCTCTTCTACAAACCACAGACTGTTCCCACAGAAGAGAAATTAGGAAGCCTTTGCCGCTGAGACCAGTGGAAATTACATTTCTATTAAAAGCTGTCTGTGGCAAGATGGATCCATCCCAGATACAAAGTTAAATAATGTAATAAACTTACCCAAAGACATAAAGCTATTGCATAAAATGCCATTTAAATACCTTCCACTCAATGTTAACAAAATACAGCTATAAATTTCCTCTGGTTGTAATTTTGCAAGTTGCTAGGTCCCGGTGGGTTATGCCTCTGCCAGTTCTTCACTATTGAATTTTCCTCTCCAGTCCTAGTAAATGGGATGTCAGGGATGCATAACTGTTTGAAATGTGATGATTTTCAACTTTCTCAGTATCATCACTCATGAATCTGGAAGTGCTAAGTTTCTTCTAGGATTGGGTTTCTGTCTTCTACCTCCTGGCTAAGTACAGGGCTGAGGCCCTATGGTTCATAACTAGAGCTCAAAGGCAAAAAAGCCCAACCAACTAGGCCATGGCTTGGGATTCAAAGTTGGGAACCAATATGTCTCCCCTCAACTTTGAGACTGAGCCACAGCTTCTTACATGGAGCCATATCTTTAGCGAGGAGTTAAAAGGAATACAGAAAGAGCATCATACCTGGAGAAGTTCTGTACCCCCACTCTTCCAGTGGCTATTTACCTAAACCCTAGGTTAAGAGGAAATGCTCATAAGATCCAGATATATCTCACTGAACTTGCATAATTCTGCTGACCTTATCAGCATTTCCATCTACCTTTGCAAATCCAAACGCAGCCTGCCCTCCTGAGCCCCACCAAAGAGAATGCCCGCAGAATAGAAATGAGCACTACAGGTGACAGGGCTGTGAGAGAAGCCATCGGCACTTCCCCAGGTCCTGCCAGTGGGTATCCTTCCTACAAGTGATAGGCCAGACCAGGTCAGAAGAAAAGCTGACTTGTTTCCTAGACACTCAAAGCCTTTGCAGAGTGTGCCCTGCCTTGCTTGCTCAGGGTACTCACTCCTGCAGGGGGCTGTCACTGTCGTTCATCTGAACCAGCTTCTGATGCTCTTGCTGTCCTTCTTCAGGAAACAGCATCCTCCATTCAGCAGCCGATAGCGTGACCAGCGCTGTACAGAAAGCGAGCCAGGCCTTGAACGAGCGCGGGGAGCGGCTGGGCCGCGCAGAGGAGAAGACGGAAGACATGAGGAACAGCGCCCAGCAGTTTGCAGAAACTGCACACAAGGTAGGTGCCGCAGCACGGCTGAGGGCTCAGCTCTGGGTTGTCAGGGAGCTCTGGTGCCCACCACTGCTTTATTGCAATGTGTTTCCCGTGAGGCTTTTGTGTGTATGTGTGTGTGTGGCCCCTGTATACACTTTCCTTCTGCTACTTAGGGAGTACCAGAGTCATGGAAGAATTCTTCTTGGACCTGTTTCTTTATCTCCTTTCCAATGTCTTCATCCCTGTCTCTGAGCCCATATCTTTGAGGTATGGACCATTTTTAGTTCCTGCCCAGAATTTTGAGGCTCAAATTTCAGGTAACAGGATGGAGGGTGAGGGGTCTAAAAATATCCCTCCTGCCTTGGCCAGTGCTTAAAAGAGGACTGTGGGCTGTTTGTGCTTACTTTCCCGTGCTGTCCCCTTCTGGTCCTAAGCCTAGCATCCTGTGTTCTTAACTCTTTACCATATGAAAAGCAAACTCCAGTCCCAGGGCACCTCAGGGCTAGTTTCCCCTCTGGATGGGCCTTGGATCCCTAAGGCTGACATGACAAGCACTGCGATGCCTGCAGGATTCCCATATGCCTCTGGATCCAGAGAATGGCTTTTCCCACACACGCCCCCAATACATACACAGACATTCACACATTCACTAAAAAGGTGCCTTTCACAAAGGGAAGGGGGAGTTTTTATTGGCAGCCAGCTCTCTAAGGCAGTCACAAACCAAAGGAAAAGAGAGGCCCTGTTGGTCAGGTGATAAAGAGGATTTATTACTGTTCTTGTGCTTCAGATCAAAGAGCAGTTCTTTTCTGGCTAGTGATTCGAATTTAGGTTTCCAGAAACAACTTCTGTTAATTTTTGGCCGTCAGACTCATGATCTGGCCTTTCAAGATACGCTTTTCAGGTGACCTTTGGGGAAATAATTAACTTGCTTCAACAGAAAACTCTGCTTCTGCTGAGGAAACAAGAATGGACAACTTGAAAAGTAATGGGAAAAACCTCCCCAGTTGAGCTGGGCTGGCCTCTTTCCGAGGCTCAAGCCTAGGCCCTACTGTGGATCCAGATCTGAGTAGACACATCTTGCCTTCCCTTCCTGCGTCCCCTTTAAAAAAAACACTGTCTTGTTTTGTCATCAGCTCCCTGTCGTGACAGTGTCTTACTGTACTGCTGCCTTGGGGGCCCATTTGGAATTCAGACCTGGCTAAGAATGCAGGTGGCCCTGCTGGGGTCCAGAGTCTTGCCTGCAGCAGCTGCCACAGAGGGAGTGAGCTCAGGACTAAAGATCCTCTGGTCCTTTCCACAGCCTTTGTAATAGAGACACAATGATGGAGTAGAGATGTTAGAATTCCCACCCAGCTTCATTTACAGCAACAGCAACTACAGGGATTCAGAGGGGGATGGGCAGTAGGAGTCTGGGGAAACATTGTAAGTGTTGATTTGGGGAAAAGAAGGCTAAAGGGAATTAATATTTTAATTGTCTTTAAGTCTGGGGAGGGTGATAACTCAGGCAGTTTCCTTTCGTGTCTTGTCATACACAACACTCAACATGTGTTGAGTGCCTGATTACATTCTGCTAAAACAAGAGTGTGGGTTAGTGATTAAACCATGAACCGGGTTACCAAGGAAGTCTGTGAAATCACTCTTCCTAATGAGTAGACAATACCTGGAGGTCACCCAGGTCAGCGTCCACCTCAGAGGAGGTCATACAAACACCGGGGTGGATAACCTAACCAGATGGCCAGAATTCTTGGCTCTGGTTACCGTTTCCCTGATACTGCAGCCAAGTCTGCGAGGGAGTTGGGAAGGCAGTGTGGTTTGGGAGTTAACATCTGGTGTCTGACTTACCACCTCAGTGACCTTAGACAAGGGCTTGATGTCACTAAGCCCCAGCTTCTTCATCAGGAAAATGACAGCGCCTTTCTCCTAGGGTGCTGAGCGAACTGAATGCCGTCAACGCTACCAGTCGGTTAGCACAATACCTGGTGCATATCTCACTATGAGTTATAATTATTTCCATAGACATGGTATTTGCTGAGCCTTCCCTAATCCATCACACGATGAGCAGTGTGGGAGGATAGAGAAACGTGACCGAGGATCCTAGCACAGGGATGGGGCGGGACCTACAGTGAAGAGTTTGTGCCCTCCCATGCGAGGTGGGAGGGCCTCCTGCTGAATACTGACGCTTTCTAAGCACAGAGCAGCCCTTGAAAATAGGACCCATCAGAACAGAAACTGACTAGGCCACCAAAGGCACAGGGGCCTCTGGCTTGGACCACTGGGAGAGTGGTGCCAGCCGGGTACCTATGTCAGCAGAGATGGACAACGTAGAACGGTTTCCACTTACTTTGGTTTCCCCCTGTGGGCGCTGGAAGGGGCTGCTAGTATCTATTGGTGTGTTTGCGAGAGTGTGAGAGAGACACTATCATAACCAGGCTTGCCGTTTTCTAAAACTGGGATGTGTGCTTATGAATCACCAGCACTGGCAGCACTCCTAACGAGGAGGCTGACCTCTTTAGATAAGGTGTAGCTATTTTCGTAGGAACGAGGACTCCTGATTTGTCCCACTGGTATAGGCTGACCAGGAAGATGTCCACCGGCTGAGCCCCCGCCAGGCCTGCTGGTGAGGAGAGGACAGAGTTCAGAGATGGACCCAGGCCCTCCTCCCCCGCAGTCGTGGCTGTGCTGACCCAATAAGAGTGGGCTGTGTATAGAAGCTGAGACACAGTGCACATGTTAGAGTCCTGACAATTCCTCTGGGCTTTCTGGTTGAACAAGGGCACACAGCCTCAGCTGGAGAGTAGGGCACACCTTCTAGAATGCAGTAGAAGAGGATCTCTGGCTCTCTCGCTTTTCCCAGGACTCCTGAAGTGACCCAGGTAATTAGAGAGTGGATCGCCTCTGTAGGTGACCCAAGATATGTGGTACTTGTCTCCTACGGAGCCGACAGAAATTCTTCTGTATCCCCTCTCCCCCAGATCCGGCCATCCTGGCTTGGGGAAGCATGGTTCCTTTCTGAGCTGTGAACTTGGCACAGTCTCAGACCTCAGCAGAGTCCAGCTCAGCCAGAGCTTTGCTTCAAAAAGCACAACACTGCAGTGTGTGCGGTGCTTTGACGCCCGCCTCTGCCAGTGAGTCAGGGATACCCACACCTAAGCACCTTCAGATGACATTTCCCACAGAAAAGAACAGTGATCTGCCCTGTTTTGCACAAGCCCGCATTTGTGGGGGAGAGAGTGCTAAGTGGCATTTCCCTTACTGGCAGGGAATGGCTGTCATCTGCTCCCCATGGGACTCTGAACGAGAAGGGACCTCAAGAGTCAAGGCCTCTTAAATAACCCCAATATGAGTAATAATTTTTTGTTATTGTTGTTTAGATGGAGTTGTTATATTTACAAAACTCTGAAAGAGAAAGCTTTTCATGAGATAGTAACAAAACAGAGCAGAAAGAAAATCAACTTCTCTTCTGTAGAAGCGCTGACGTTCAAATTTATCCATCAGCATTTGAGTTGGAGATGATATTTACAGGCATGAGGAAACTGAGGCACAGAGCAGTGGTGACTCTAGAGCTCAATGTCGTACAGCAAATGTGTAGCAGGGGAGCAACGGCACACTGCCTTCCATATTTTAAAGCTTCTAACTCCCAGGAGATTAAGGAAAAACAAATCTAAGTAGCATGCAAATGATGCCACTGCCTGTAAAATGTCCAGTCCAGCCCTATCTCTGCGAAGCTGAGCTGGCGCTGCCTCGCCCAGCCGGGGCTCCCCTTAGCCCCAGTCCCACCTGCATGGGAGTGGTAACCAAGGAAGGCCTGGAGTGAGCAGCCGCACAACTGCTACTGAGGATTAATGACTGTGGGCACACTGGCACAAGCCCATTAGCTGAAGGTTAACACTCAGTGAAGAACAGGACGGCAGCACTGATCAAATATTTACAGTTGCTATTCATTATGCACAACACTTAACAGCCCTGTGTTGATCTAAATGATCCACATTGCTAAATAATGTATAAAAACTAGAGACAGAACAAGAAGTAGAGGCCGTACAGTGGAGGAGCTCAGTGTGGCTGGGCAGGGGACAGATGTGAGGGAGAGCCCTGGCTTGGCCATTTCCTCCCACTATGTTTCCTGGACCACAAACTCTTTGAAGGCAGGAGCTGTAGTCCCCCCTCCATCCTTCTTGGCAAAAACCCACAGCACTTAGCCCGGCATGCATCCTGGGCACACTCAGGGCTTCACAGACACCATCTGACAGTTGACGGGCTATGCCATCCATCGGCAAGGCAGAAGGTCCATGGGAGTCTTTGCTTAGGGTGGCTTCACCAGGCAGAGGCCCCCAGAGCTCTTTCAGCTGAGGTTCCCCAAAGAGACTAATTTAGTGACAACCCAACCCCAGTCAGTCCAGCTCCAACCTCAGGGATTAATCCCTAATATCAGACTCTGGACCTTTTGAGGAATCACAATTCAGCCTCAGCCCTGCCTTCTGCTTCACATCAGTGCATGGGCTCCTTGGAAAGGATCTGGCTGAGGAAGGCAATGTCAGGTTTAATTTTTTGTTTTGCACCTGCATACATTCCTTTAATATATCGTCATGGGCTCCAGCTAGGCTTGGGAAGCTATTGAATGATACAGTGGTATTTGGTGTTCCCATTTATAAAGATCTAACATTTCAATAAACCACATTTTTCAGATACCAGTGGGAGCAGTAAATCAAGGTCTGAATATGGTCTATTGTTCAACCCTGGTCTGTAACATGTCTAATTGCCAAGTGCTTTGGACTTGGTTGAATGTCCAGGATATTACGTGATTACAGACTGTTTCTCTACAGTTGATTTTTTTTTTTAATTTTATTTCCATTATACCCAGCTGCACAGCGTGGTGACAGGGTAACACATATATGGATTCATCACAAGTGGTTAGACATAGTTTCCCAGCGCTACACAGTGGGATCTCCTTGCTTTTCCAGCCCAGGGGCAACAGTCTACAACTATTAACCCCAGACCCCCCTATTAACCCCAGACCCCCCTACCATCCCACTCCCTCCCCACCTTTTTGGCAACCACAGTCTGTTCTCCAAGTCCTTGATTTTCTTTTCTGCATAAAGGTTCATTTGTGCAGTATATTAGATTCCAGATATTAGTGATAACATATGTTATCTGTCTTTCTCCTTCTGACTTACTTCACTCAGTAAGAGGGTCTCTAATTCCATCCATGTTGCTGCAAATGACATTATGTTATTCTTTTTTATGACTGAGTAGTATTCCATTGTGTATATATACCACATCTTCCTAATCCATCTGTCGATGGACATTTGGGTTGTTTGCATGTCTTGGCTATTGTGAATAGTGCTGCAATGAACATGCGTGTGCAGGTGTCTTTTTCAAGGAGATTTTTATCCGGATATATACCCAAGAGTGGGATTGCTGGGTCATATGGTAGTTCTATGCATAGTTTTCTAAGGTACCTCCATACTGTTTTCCATAGTGGTTGTATCAGCTTACGTTCCCACGAACAGTGCAGGAGGGTTCCCTTTTCTCCACACCCCCTCCAGCATTTGTTGTTTGTGGACTTGTTAATGATGGCCATTCTGACTGGTGTGAGGTGGTATCTCGTAGTAGTTTTGATTTGCATTTCTCTAATCATCAGTGATGTTGAGCATTTTTTCAAAATGTGTTTGTTGGCCATCTGCATATCTTCTTTGGAGAACTGTCTATTCAGGTCCTTTGCCCATTTTTCAGTGGGGTTGTTGGTTTTTTTTGCTGTTGAGCTGCATAAACTGTTTATATATTTTTTAGATTAAACCCTTGTCAGTTGCACCATTTGACACTATTTTCTCCCATTCTGTAAGTTGTCTTTTTGTTTTCTTTTTGGTTTCCTTTGCTGTGCAAAAGTTTGTCAGCTTGATTAGGTTCCATTGGTTTGTCTTTGCTTTTATTTCTGTTGCTTTGGGAGACTGACCAGGATATAAGGTTAACCTTTAGAAATCAATCGCATTTCTGTATACTGACGATGAAATATTAGAAAAAGAATACCAAAATACTTTACCTTTTAAAATAGCACCCCAAAAAATCAAATACCTGGGAATAAACCTGACCAAGGAGGTGAAAGACTTATATGCACAGAACTACAAAACATTAATCAAGGAGATTAAAGAAGATACAAACGAATGGAAAGATATTCCATGCTCATGGGCTGGAAAAATTAATATTGTTAAAATGGCTATACTACCCAAAGCAATCTACAGATTCAGTGCAATCCCTATCAAATTACCCATGACATTCTTCACAGAACTAGAACAAACAATCCAAAAATTTATATGAAACCACAAAAGACCCAGAATCGCCAAAGCAATTCTATGGAACACAAACCAAGCTGGGGGCGTAAGTCTCCCGGACTTCGGGCAATATTACAGGGCCACAGTAATCAAGATAGTGTGGTACTGGTACCAAAACAGACATACGGACCAATGGAACAGAATAAACCAGAAATAAACCCAGATGCCTACGGTCAATTGATTTTTGACAAAGGAGGCAAGAACATAAAATGGGAAAAAGACAGTCTTTCCAGTAAGCACTGCTGGGAAACTTGGACAGCTGCATGCAAATTGATGAAACTAGAACACACTCTCACAGCATGCACAAAAATAAACTCAAAATGGCTTAAAGACTTAAATATAAGACAAGACACCATTAAACTCCTGGAAGAAAACATTGGTAAAACATTCTCTGCCATCAGCCTTACAGTTGGTGATTTTTAATACTTTATGAGATGTAAGTAAATACTCTGAGGAGTGTTGGTCTTCCTGGATAACTGGTAACCTGGGAGCCCAAAGGCCTTTGTTTCTAGGGTAGGTCACTCATTCTGCTTATACTCTGCCTTCAGCAGCCTTCCATGCCACTGGAGGAACATCTCATGGCATCCTCCCTGACTTGGGCACACACACCATCACTGTGAGGAGGAGTAGTTACTACACATGCAGGGCTCGGTGGACCATTTGGGGACATGCTGCACATTTCCTAGGTGCCAGTGTGAATGGTGATGGTGATTTGCCACGGCAAGCAGAATCTCGGGGCAGCTTCTCGGCATGGATGTGGGAAAGGGGCAGCCAGTCCACTCTCCCTGCTTCTGCTAACATCTTACTTTTGTCCCTTTGTCTCCTTAGCTTGCCATGAAGCACAAATGTTGAGAAACTGCCTCTCCTGGTAACCTCTTACGAGAAGTTGAAGTTTGTTCAGCAGTTTTTACAAGAATTCCAGACCTCCGCTTGCTTCTTTTTTTTTCCCCAAAATATGGACATTTAGGTTTTTTTTCCTTTTCAGATGTTAATATGAAAGAAAAGATGTTGTGTTTATACATTTCCTTAATAATCTTGCTAAGAAATGCTGCATAGATAAGCATCAGCTTCATTTTTTTCCACTGTATGTGTGTGTGTTTTCTTTTTTTAAGGTTTGTTTTTGTTTTTTTGTTTTTTTTTTTGGTAGTTTGAATATGAAATTCGGACCAAATGATTTACTGACCTAGGTCTAAACTGGCAACATGTGTTTTTTTCCCTGATATTAAGCAGGAAGACATTTTAATGTGGTGACATCAGATGTTATTGTTCCTGGTTGGAAATAAAAGCCAAGCAGTGATTGGTTTCACTCAGTCTCTTAGCTACTCTTAATCTGAAGGTTAAGATTCTATATCCTGAGACATAAATCTGTATTATCAAGGGAAACAGCAGTCTTGGATTTTGCTTTTTATGTAGTAAATTAAACATTTGCATGAGCCAGCACCAGCATTCAAATAAACAAATCAGAATCACAGATAGAAATCTATGTTCTGAACTACAGTTTAAATACTTCCACTACCTGTTTCCAGGCTGATTATTTAGAATAATCATGTGGAGGATAAGAATTTGAGATTAAAGGCCTATTTAAAAACCTTTGTGCATTCACAAATGTTTCTTTGTCATTGCCCCCAAATTATGGTAGCTGGTCTTGAAAAGTGCTTGGATTTTTATCAAGAATTGATTTGTTCAGATAAAGGTCTGTATAAATGATAATGTGAAAAGATACCAACGGACATTTAAAATCTTTTTCCTTTTATTTTTACAAAGTCATGTCTGCTTTAGAGACACCCTCATGATGTCCTTGGGAAACGGCCTTCGGTTTCTTGGTATCTGATTCTTGGAGGTTTTGATGTTGTTACTGCTATTTATTTAATGTAATTTAAAGTGTGAGTTTCTTGACAAACTGCATTTCATGGCAATTGCAACTTACCTGTTCTGACATAAAAGAGCACAGTCATGAAACCTTTACATTGCAGTCGGACTGAATGAAGTTCGTTTACATACCTCCTGATTTTGTACTACTCAGCACAGGCCTGTAAATTCAGTCTGGGAGTCTGGTTTCTTAGAGGGTTAATACACTAAATATAAAAGCTGTGCTCTGTCTTCCTGAAACCAGGAGTCAAGCTGCACACCCCAGATACATTCTCAGCCTCCCACTGCGATGCATTGATTTTTAAGCTGCCTGAATCTTTAGGACCCCTTTTATTCAGTCCTACCCATTGAGCCTCTTACATAGCAGCCTATGATGACTCTGGGATTACTTATGCTGATTTAAATAGCTTAAGTTCTCCTGATAAAGCATTCCCAAGGATAAGGAAAATTAGGCTATTGGGGGTGAAAAAAATGATCTTAGTCTGTACGTGTCAAAGGGAGATGGGATTTACCATAGATAAATTTCTGAATCCTCTTAGGGAGATGACCCATTTCAAGAAAATATAAAATTTATAGGGTAACTATATAAGTTTATTAGAATATTTGTACTTTTCTTTCATTTTGGTATCTTAAAAAGTTTAAAGACACAAGGGATTTGCTAGCTGGTGAGTACCATTAGAAGCACTTATTTATAATTTCCAAGAAAAGCTGAAAATATAACACCAAATAGGTTTTGTTTGCAGACCTCGGTTCAGAAAATGTGCATAGAGAGAGAGAGAGAGATTCATCTTCCCAAACTGGATTCTAGTTTCGGAGACAGATAGTTGGTATAAATAATTAAAAGGGTAAATCTAAAACCGCCTGACAATCAGCCAAACTCAAAATTAAAATTTGTTGCCAACTATATAACAACAGTGTTCATGAAGCTGCTTCTAAAGTAGCAAAGGGTAAGGTCATAAGCATACTGTGAAATTTGAGATTTCTCCTCCCTGGTAGATTTGTGATAGTTACCCTTCATAAATATTAGTATTCCACATCTTGCCCTCTTTGCTCACTCCCTGTTTATCCTTTTAGACCTAGGTCTTTTTAGAAATAGCCTGGATTAGAAGAAAGCCTATCTGCATCTTTATTAGCTTCCTCTGCTATTCCGCGTCCAGGCTGTGGTCATGCCCTTGACCTCCCTGTGACCCAGTCCTGCCTAGGCCTCTACCCAGCAGAGAAACCAAACAGCAACCCCAGTCCCGCCTGGTCCTCCTGACTTCTTACAGAGGCATGAGCCCTGTGCTGACATACGTGAGGTTCTTTGCTATCCTTCTGCAGAAGGTGCCACAATACACCTTCTAACCTAGAGAAAATTGCTGAAATGACTCACGTTATTTGGAACCAATTCATCTGGGACCAATTCGGTGGCTTGCTTGAAGACATTTAATTTCTCTTTGTTTCATTTCCGCACTTCACTCTTGAGTTTTGGAAAGACTCTATTTCAGTGAAGGATTTCTTAAACTGTATTGACAATTCATAAGGAAAAGAGACTCTCTGGTGTTCTCACTTCTTGCTGAAATGTAGCTGTAGTATTCTTCACTAGTACTATTAGATACCTGTGTACAGGAAGTAGACAGTGACTTGGGTTAACATTTCATACTAAAGAATGTATTTGTAAAATGTAACAAGATCAGTAGTTAACTTTTTCTAAGCTCTGAAAAAAGCAAAGATTATGTGTTAGACTTAAAAATTACAGTGAAATACTACTTTTGTGGCTAACAAAGGTTGTGCATTTATGTAAAAATATTTACAGAATGTCCTCAATAAAGGATACTAAGAGAGGTTTTGCTTTTAATCTTTAGAATTGTAACAATGCTGATGTCTGTTGTACAAGTATTAACTCTTCGGAAGTTCTCTAAGATGTCAAATATAATTTTTCTTCCTTTCAGAGACAAGTAACACCTGCTCTGTGATTCACTATTACAGCAAGCTCTAATTTTGTCATTAAATATTTTAACTCTGTGGTGAAAGTTCATTTTTTCTCTCAGTTATTTGTGAAATCTGTAAAATACTACCAGGTAGGCAGGCATCATCACACTTTTGATGCTAATGAGACGATCTTTTATGCCTACAGGAGCTCTAAGAACTGAGATTTGCGTTCTGATAGCTTCCTTATGGACATTCTAACGGGAGAACATGTAATGTAAAAAAAAAGACTGAAGAGCCAACTAACCTTAATTTAGACAATGAATTTCTACCTAGCAAGAGTTAAGGGTTTTTTTTCTTCTCATGGGTACAGCAGGCTGATTAATAGTTACCTTTCTGCTAATATTAGTGATGTGCTCAACTCAAGTACTTATTACCACATCTGCCCTCATTCAGCCAACTACTTTCATGTCCTTTTAAACTGGAAAGAAGACTTGATCGAATTAGGCTGATTTACTTTTATGGAAGAGCAAATGCAACTTATTGCATTGCCTCATTTGTTTTCAAGCGAAGTGACTTGGGTGATGGCTGTGGCAGAACAGCCTGGGTTAGCACAGACACTCAGTGGAGTGGGCAGGACTCTGAAATATTTCCTGGGGGGAATGCAGATGAAAGCGAGAAGCTACCACCTCCACCTTCCAGGGAAGAAAGAATAGAGAGATGGTTTGACTGGATGAGGACCTGGCCTTTAAGAGTTAATTAGGTATTTAAAGGCATTGTTCGTATGAACTAATTATGAACCTATTGATTTGCGAAGATTATTTTTTAATTTTTAAGAAATTATACCACAACCAACTCAGATTTTATGGGAAAATTAATACAAGTACTTTTTTTTTAAATCATTGGTGCCTTTCTTCCTTGCTGTCAATGAGACTCTGCCTAAGAAAAACATGGGTTTAAACTGCCCAAGGTTTTTTTCAGTAGATTCATGTTTCTCTACTACAAGATCCAAGGTTAGTTGAATCTGCATTCAACCAAACAACTGTGGGGAACCAACTGTAAAGTTATTCTCTGCTGTTTAGGGAGAAGGGAGGTAGACTGAGGTAGAGACAAGAGGAAGGAGAAAAATACCAGAAACAAATTTCAAACAAATGCAAAAGTTTCCATGTTATTTCCTGATTATATCTGTTCCGTGTGCCTCTTTTCCCCGGTACAGGCAAACCTGAGTGGTAGCTGGATGTATGCATGCACATCCATGCACGCAGCTGCATCAAGAAAGCTGACCTCCTCTCCTGGATTCCCCTGAACTCCCTTAGTGACCTCTGCTTGCCCATTTGGACATGGATAGGCAGGAGTTATTATTTCAATGGTCAATGAAACCCTCAGTGCCTCAAGTGGGCCACGGTCACAGCATGAGAAATATAAAGGCTGAGATGTAGAGAAAGAACACATCCCACCCACAAGGCAGGTCTCTTTTTCTCTAAACGTGAGTGTGCTAACAGCCCTCCTTTAACAAGATGGTGCAAAAGATGGATTTCCTTGTACTTTGCTTTTTGAAAATCCAGAAATTGCATATACCTGCAATGACTTCATAGAGCCAGAGCTAATCTGATACAGAATTGACCTTTACTTATTCAACCTCCCACATACCCTTCTCCCCTCCCAGCCCTCCTCCTTGCCTTCCAGCCCTTCTTAAATTCTGCTTTAAGATCACCCCTCCTAAGGTGTTACCTGTACTACAGTGCCGGTTTATAGAGGCTTGGGGCAGTTTCTCCACCCAAGCTGCGTGTCACAGATACTTGGGGACCTTTTGGAAAATGCACACATTATTCCCAAATCTGCCTTCTTGGTGCCCCAGGTCACCTTGTCTTTTACAAAAAAAATAAAATAAAATGGCTCCATCAGGCCTGGATGGTGGGGCACCTGGCTTCCCCAGATGCTCACTAGACATAAACCAGCAAATTAAAGCTGTCAAGGAAATTAAACATAATGTGCATTTAAGCTTGATTAGTGCTAGAGTCTAACCTTCTGCATTGACCCCTATTATATTTTCTCCCTTGAGTTTCATCTGGAGCTTCAGGATTTCCTCAATCCTATTTTCACTTCCCAGCCCTAATGTTTTCTGCTACATTTTATCCTTTCTGCTGATGAGTCATGGTCCTGGGCACTGCAGGCCTTCAGGGGGGTTGCTTCAGGAGCCCATCCCATTGGATACTTGCCGGATATAGCCTGGTAGGGCAGTCACCTTCCTTCAGTCTCATAGGAATAGATAGTGGATAGACCTAAGAGATTCTGAGTTGACTGCTGAGGTGTACTGTCACTGTACTCACATTTTGTCCACTAGACATTTTAAATGCTACTGATTCTCTTGGATGGAGTGATATGTTTTTATAGAAGACACATTTTTTTTCCTGCCTTTAGATGCTCAACCAGCTCAAGGATGCCTGTTCCTATGGGGCCTGGCCCCATCATATATATGTTCATACCTAGATTTGCTGGAGGCTGGACAGGAATCACCATTCCTGAGAGTGCTAGGAGTCATTTGTCAACATAAGATACCAGCCCTTAAAAAAACAAAACAAAAACAAATACAAAAACCTCTGAGGGTTAGGGCAGAGGGGTGGTAAACATGCTGATTCAATCCCTGGCCTTGCTCAACGGGTTAAGAATCCAGCGCTGCCGCAAGCTGCAGCATAGGTTGAAGATGGGGCTTGGATCCATGTTGCTGTGGTGCAGGCCTGCAGCTGCAGCTCCAATTCCACGCCTAGCCCAGAACTTCCATATGCCACAGATGCAGCCATGAAAAAAAAAAAAAAGATACTAGTCTTTGTCCTGTGGCATAATATCCCAATTGCTTTGCCACACTGCTTATCTGTCAGATGACAAAGAAGGAAAATGATCCCATGAATTCTCAACTTTACCAAGATCGAAAACATGGCTTCGATGATTCACAACTCTGAAGAAAATTCCTGTTATAGCTCTATGTGTACCCAATGGTGTTTGATTATAATACCACACCCTTGGTAATTGATACCTGAATCTCTGTTAGCTTTTCTTAAAACCAATCCTTTCTTTTACTGCCCCAGGAAAGAAAATCTGGTTCCTACTATTAAAAATGCTTTTGTATTCATAGCACAGTGGCTGTCTTCAAAGGAGTTTTCTTAGATCTAGAATCAGTGACCAATACTTGCGGATACGTTTACAATGATGTGAAACTTTCCAGTATTGAAATAGCCTCAGCATTTGGAGAGAAAGAAACTGTGGAAGGATGAATGTATGTACTGTGTCCCACCCCACACTCCCAGGAGGAGAAATAAAACATACCTTTTACTGGTGTGGACATGGGCAGGACGCCCCTTTGTGGTGGTTTTTGGAGGCAGCACTGCCCTGTAGTCTTGTCCTGCTCTGAGTTCTGGCTTACAGGTGGGAAGACTTGAGCAAGCAATTGTCTTATTCTGTGCCTGTTCTCTTACCTTTAAAATGGGAGTGGCTAACTATTTCACCAGTTATCACAAGGATCAAATGAAATAATGAATGTAAAGCCTCTAGCCCCCATGCTTGGCACATAAGGCTCTATGTCTGTGAGCTCAGCTGTGGGCTATTCTTTGTGATGGATCTAAAATAAAGTAGTATGCCTTGCAGGCTTACACTGCTGCCAGACCATGCTGCTGGTCTGCACACGTTTCCCTTAAATCTATGTTGGCACACAACACGTGCACAGACATACCGGGCCTCTCTGGCCCAATTTTATGATCTATGGAAATAGATTCCTTGATATTTCATATGCCCCAGCCCTGGGATAAAGGAGAGACCTCCAGCCTACAGGCACCCAATGGTATCCCTTTTCTGGATGAAATTTCCAAAAAAGACTCAATTCACAAGAAAGAAGCCTAAGATAAATTGGCTTTGGTGTCTGTGGCATCAACTACAGGAATGAAAATAAGTGATTTTATGTCTTGGAGATGATCTGACGTGTCCATTGGGCAGTAATTCATACTCCTCTATAAAAGAAGTTCAAGTTTGGCCTACATATACATAGCATTGCTTTTCTGGAAGCGTCCTCAGATATTTAGCTAAAAGAAGGCCCCAGAAAAAAACTGTAATGTCACCATACTGTTTTCCCATAGTCATTAGGGTGCTTTTATGTATGATGTCCAAGTAAACCCAACATGATTTTGGAAATAGGTCATTTGTAAAGAACTGTCCAGGCAAGAAGAATCAGGATAGTTTTAACAGTGGATCTCTTCCACCCCAAATCTCAAACTCTACTTTTCTAAAAATTGCACTATGCATTATTGTTTAACAAACTGCAAGCCAAATTTCTTTATAAAAACCTTTCCTAGCAGAAAGCCTCCTAGCTTTGTCATTAGCTATTTGTTCTAAGGCAAATTAAATAATTTTTCTGCATCTGGTCCTTTGTGTTTCAAAGGAAAAAACACCCTGCCTGCCTCAGAGTCCCGGTGAGTAAAGTGCAATATGTGGCATGCCAAAGGCTCTTGGAAATACAAAATGCTAAAGAAGTGTGGGTTACTCACTAAAACCTTGATCCTCAACTGTTCCCACCCTAAGGGGTTCCTTTATATACCGTGTCTTCTTCTACAGGTGCATCCTTGCAGTCCTAGATGACATCATCACCCCTCTTTCCTCCTTCTCAAGGAAAAAGATTCCCCACTGACAGCTGGAGGCTACTTGCCATCTTGGAAATAGAACAAAGGCAGGAGTAAGATACAGACCCAAACTATTCAGGGGAGGGGACAGCTGGGCTTAGAGGCAACCCCAAGAGAAAGGATTCAGAGCATGCCAGAGGCTCCCAGGGAGAGCACGGTCCTAGGCAGGTCCTGGTATAGAAATTGGTCTCCACCCGCCTGAAGACTCACTGAAGACAAAAAATTTCAGAAACCAGTCAGGAAGGTCAGATATACTATCCTCACGTACAGGGAACGGACGGAGGCACATTCACATCCTTACTGTGTCTGGGGGTCCTGATATAAGATTGACATGGAGAGAGCCACAGAAATGGCCAAAGTCTTAAGAATTCAATGAGTAAAAGTGAAAGCAATGACAGTTATTCCAGAGACAGGGTACTGGTTAAAGGATGACATCTGAGGATGTTCCTTCACACACAGGAAAGTCTAGACACTCCTCAGCTCCACTCACCGAGAGCAGCACTATTAGCCCGACTAGGGGACACTGGGGCAGCTAGCTCCATACTCCCCTTTGGGGGTGCCTCACCTGGCCTTGCTTTTCCTTTAAAAGCAGTAGAATAAAGGGCTGGACATGGGCATAACCGTCTCATCCCAGGCCTAATCTGAGCTGCTCTAAGCCACCTACTCATGCTTTGTTCCTCTGGGCGCCACCAAACTCTCCACTGTGGGTGAGCCCCCCACCCCACCCCGACACACACAGCTTCCCTCACGCAGATGCCACTAACCAGCTATCTTAGATAAGACAGCCTGAGGACCCCACAAGCAGGAAAGGAGTGAAAACCACAGTCAACCCCATCAGGCGTCCTTCGGGTCCCTGTTCAGTTTTCCGCCTACTCAGTTCCTCCTCCCCAGGGTGGATGAGATGGATGAAAGGCAAAAAGAGGCTGATGCTCCCACAGGAAGGATAGCAGTGAACACCACCAAATACCATCCTTACAAAGTATGAGTGACAGGAAGGGGCAATTAGGGGAAAGCACTGACTCTTCTTTCCGAGGCCGTTCAAACACCATCTTCTCTGTGAGGAATGATCCAACAGTAGCCTTGCCGATCAGATGTCAGCTTCCGAGCCTTAATGCCACAAGCAAACCCACAAAAGACATGAGCCTAAGATTTCAATGTAGAGTATTTAATCTAAGCAAATCAAGCTTTGAATACAGTGCTCAAGACTGCTTAGGCCTGTAGAGATGTACCCCCTGCGTTCAGTCAGGACCAAGAAAAAAGCCCACCTATTACTTACTATGCTTTCACTGGCCTGGTCATCTTTCACTTCTCCAAACAGGCCACATTCTTTTGCACCTGAAAATCTTCATGTGCTCTAATGCCAAGAATATTCTCCACAACTCCCTTCGGGGTCAATTATTTCTCATATATCATCTATCCATTATTTCTCATCATTTACATGTCTCCTCAGAAAGACCTTCCTTGATCAATGCATCTAAAGGAGAGCCTCTGCCTTTTCCCACTCACAGCATCCCTTCTTTCCTTTCACAGAACTGACAGAGATCTCTATTTATACATTCATTTTCTCCTTCCCTGTCTCGCCCGCATCTAGCTTAGAGAGGTCAGGAACCATGTCTATTTAGTTCACCAGGTTGCATCAGGACCTAGGATTTACCTACCAGGCACTCAGTACAGTCTTATTACCTAAAGGAACCTGTCCTCCACTTACAACCCCCATGCAGGACCAGTGAGAGGCGTTCACAGAGAAAAGAGTCCAAATAGCTAAACACATGAAAAGAGGTTAGCCTCAGTCATAGTTAGAGAAATGCAAAGTTTTTAAAAGGTGGCGTTCAGAGACTTGATGACACTTGAAAATCAAATATTATTGAATGAGAGTATAAACTGAGACCATATTTTGAAGGCAAGTTGTTGACATTTATCAAGATTCAAATCGCTTGTACCTGCCCCCCTAACTCAGCCTCATCCCCAGTAGTGCTCTGCTGCTACTCAACCACAAGCCTCTCTCGACCACCCCACGCTGTATCAACACTCAGATCACCGCTTCCTAGCTCGCCCTCATTAGAGCAGCTGATTTACAGTAAGTTTCTCTAGCTCTGACAGGAAGACAGTAATTATCAGGGGTCAGTTAATTCCCCAAAACAAAGAAAATAAATACACTCTGCTTTTTATGTTCCCGTTTTACATTTGATATTGTCAGGTATTTCCACTGCTCCCATCCACCTTCTGCGGTGACGCACTTTCCTTGACTCTAGTACTTTCCCATTCTAGGATTCTGAATTTGGAAAGAAAAGAAGAAATAATGCTTTTCTAAACTATACAAATATTTAACTACTGTACTAGGCAACTCTATTCATTTCCACCAGTTATCAGTTAATTGTCTCTCAGTTCCAAATCCACACTCTTTTGCTCTGCTTTATGATGCTGGAGCTAGATTCTGCGAGCACTGCACCTGCTGCGTTTGGACCCCTAAGCAGTCAACTACTTTTAACTAATTAACAATTATTTATGTTAAATTCTGCCTGTTCCAATACTGGCATAGTTTCTTTTTCCTGCCTGAACCCTGCCTGATGTAACATCTCAGAGGATTCTCGGGCAGTTTGGCACAGTATCTATTCTAGCCTGTAACAATTCTCCCCAAGTCTCTTTTGGCAAATCCCTTTATTTCTGGTGAATGATCTAATTTCCTATTTTGCTAAGATCAGGCCTGTCCTATTTAAAATAATCTCACTTCTCCCACCTCCTGATCTAAGTTCTGTTGCATCTCCTGCACTCCCAACTTTAATACCTCAAGACCTGTTTAATGAGGACTCCTCTTCCGGATCCCTCTATCCCCACACTTCCTTCTGCTTCTTCAAAGATCTCAAACAACAGGCTTCTTTTCTTGTATCTTTAGTCTTTCCTGCTTCACTTTTCCTGTTCTCAGAGGGCAAATGTTTGCTTCTTCTATCATGAAATCTGTTAAAAACTTTTTCTTGGCCTTGCTACCCATTAAGAATACCACCTTCTCACCACTCCTGCAAAACAGACTTCACGAGTGAGTGGTCTCAACTCACCAGCCCCCACAGGTCTTATTTCCTTTCCTATTACACTGCTGGAACTGCTCTCTCAGGGATGTCCCAGCCCAAAACCCAATAACCTCTTCCCTGCAGTCACACTGGAGTCTTCCACTTTCTAGCTTTCTGACTTGCCTTCTTTCCACACCTAATACCATCTTTTTCCAAAAATTTTGTCCTCCCCCTCTTTTCTTTTTACATACCTTTTCCCAGCCAATGAATTCATTCCACACATTTTTTATTTGTATGCAATACTACTACTCTAGCCTTGATCTTTTTCCTGAACTCCAAAACTGAATTTCTGACTTCCTGCTAGAAATTTCCACATAGCGTTAAGTTCATTCCACACTGATCCAAATTTGAATTCATCGTCTCTCCTCACAAGACTGTTCTCCTTTAACATTTTACTCATGCTTAAAACCTAGCTCTCTTTGGTTTTCCTTCCCCTTCCCTCCCTTTTCTCAGTCATAAACTAGCAATAATAATAGTACATATCTCGGAATTCCCATCGTGGCACAGTGGTTAATGAATCCGACTAGGAACCACGAGGTTGCGGGTTTGATCCCTGGCCTTGTTCAGTGGGTTAAGGATCCGGCATTGCCGTGAGCTGTGGTGTAGGTCACAGACACGGCTCGGATCCTGCATTGCTGTGGCTCTGGCGAAGGCCAGCGGCTACAGCTCCTGTTAGACCCCTAGCCTGGGAACCTCCACAAGCCGCGGGTATGGCCCTAAAATGACAAAAAGACAATTAAAAAAAAAAAAAAAACAGTGCTTATCTCATGGGATTCTGTGCGGATAAAATTTTGTTGTAAAACCACTAGGAAAGTTAATAATTTTATTACTATGATCCCTTCAATTAGTGGAAGTCTGGTAACCGTATTTCTTATACACAGCCATTCCTGCATGAATTTTTCTATCACTGCCTCTGACCTAGCTCTGACCTTCACCAATGTTTACCTAAACTATTCAAAGTGATAAACACTTATCAATAGTCTACCATATGCAATGTGTTTTGCACAAGGCAATTCATACTAAGTTTCATATAGGTCTACTTTCTACTGCAGTAGGAAAAGAAACATAAACGGAATATAACCCAAAGTGAACTGAGGGCTGCAATAGCATTTCCCTGTCTCCCTTATTCAAATCCACCCGTAACTACTGTTAGATTCATCAGAAAGCAGATTTGATCATTTATGTCAGAGCTCATAAATTCATACGCCAACAGAAGCCAAGCAGGGAATAAAATGGAATGAAATAGATTTGTAGAAGGCAATAAGGAGTGGTGCAAACTGTGGCACACTATAAGTGATGAGCATATGCCCTCATGAGCTATTCTAATTCTAATTACCTCTTAAAGTTCCCACCTCCAAATACCATAATTTTGGGGATTTGGGCTTCAATACATGAATTTGGGGGATACATTCAGTCCGTAGCATACACAAATGACAACATGTTACTGTAATGCTTTACTATGCCTCCTCCCCTATAAAAAAGACCAACCTAAAGTATTTTTCTCTTTATGTTACTTTTTTACTGCTTCGATTTATATATTAATTTTTGGATATTTTTTCCTTGAACCTACACTCTGCTGAGAATATTGTGTGTGTGTGCGCGCGTGCATGTGCGGTGTGTGTATGTACACACACGCACTGAACAAGCAAGGCACTTTTCTAAACCTTAGTTTCTTCATTTGTAATATTAGAAAATAGTATTTCATAGGGGTGTTTTCAAAATCAAATGAGGCAGAACATGTACAGCAATTTTCAACTGTAGGCAGTTGATGCATGTTAACTCTATTGTGGTGGTGGCTGTATGTATGTTTGGCTATGAGAAAGCTGAGGTCTATACAATAGATCTAAAAGACTACTAAAACTACAGGCACCTATGGGCTGTGCCAATACACACTGTCCAAAGACCTAACTAGTCATGCAGAAGAAAGAAGATAAGAGCATAACATCCCTAGAATGGCAGGCAAGAGTGAGAGCCTAAGACAGAGGTGACACCAATAGGTGACAAATAAAATTCTGTGTGGTAGTGGGTGAGGGGAGTGTGGTAGATTGTTATCTCTGAAATACAGATGCCAGCAGCACAGCTGGTTTTTCCTGTGAAGTCAAATGGAGCTGGGGTCGTGAGAGTGGGGCAGAGAATGGAAGGAACAGACCTGGTCCTTCCTAAGGAGGCTTAGGCCTGGGAGAGGATGCTGATGATGATCTCACATTCCAGATCTCTAATGTTTTCTACTCTTTTCTGAATGTTTCCTCTTAGACCCTTCTCAAGAGATGTACGTATGTAGATCATGCATGTAGATACACCAAGATGCACAAACCAAGGGGCAGAACAGACCTTGAGAGTATGTACTCAGCCCCAGCAGGTGGATGCCTAAGCCACCTAGATAAGAATTTCTCATCTCTTCTTTGATCAACTTGATGGCACTTCTGTAGCCTACCTATATACCGGAGTTCTTCACTCCCTCTGGATAGTTTTACAAGGAATATATTCCTCTATTCAGACAAACTGTAAAAAAAAAAAAAAAAAAACCTTTGAGAACACTAACGATAGCTGTGCCCTTTCAGTAACAAAGTTCTTGACCAGCCAATCTGAAGGTCTGGTTTGACAGGGTCCTCATAAGCTGAATATAATGCCCTCCCAAAAGTTTCCATGTCCCAACCCCTAAAATCTGTATGTTACTTTACATGGAAAAATGGGGTTTTTGCAGAAATGACTAAATTAAGGATCCTGAACTAAGCAGATTATCCAGGTGACCCCAATGTAGTCATAAGGGCCCTTGTAAGATAGAAGCAAGTGAGTTAGACAAAGAAGCAATGTGATGAGAAGCGGGGGGAGATTGGAAGATGCTAAACTAGTGGCTCCGAAGTTGGAGGAAGAGGCAAAAACCAGGGAATGCAGAGCGCCTCTAGACGATAGAGAAGGCAAGGAAACAGATCCTGCCGTGACCTTCCAGAAGGAACACAGCCTTGCCACAGGTTGATTCAAGGACTTCTGACCCCCAGAACTATAAAACAAAAAATTTACGTTGGCTTAAGCCACTAAGTTTGTGGTAGTTTGTCAACAGAAGCAAAAGGAAATTAATATAGTCCTTAAACCTAAGGGGAGGGCAAGAGAGCTCTCAGGAAGGATCTCCCACAAGGTGGGGAATTGGGAGAGTCAATCCATAGGTCTTCTCGTGATCAGCAAACATTCCTCGAGGCTTCTATATCTCTCCTAGGGGACAGAAACATGAATTCAGAGCCCGACTTCAAGCACAGATCTATACACAGAGAAATGAAATTTTAAGGCAGAATATACTAAGTGCCAGATGGATAACAAGTTCAGCTAAGCTTTAGGCATTCAGAGGAAGGTATTGCAAGGAAATGCTTCTCCTCTTCAGTGTTTCCAGCAGAGGCAGGAGGTTGTATACCCAGGTCTGTCCAGGACTGTCCAGCTTTATAATTGTCATCCTGGTATAATTAGGAGTAGGGACTCCTTTCATTCTCAAAAGTGTCCAGCATCATGATAAACCACATGGGCATTCTAATGACAGGGCACCAGACAGGAAGCCACAGACAGGACTCTGCTGGGAGTAGCTGTGAACTTGAATTTCAGCACAAAATTAAAAAATGATCCCCAAGTTATTATGCCACTTAGTTGAGAATACTTTTGGTTGATTGTGAATAAAACAGACATTTCAGTAATACCTGACATACAGTACTCAGATTCTCTCTTCCTAGCAAAGTTGAAATGAGGAAACTTAATTACACTGTCTAATGAGATAGTGATTTTAATGTATGACACATCCTGCAGCTGAAGCAGCTGAGAAGGATTTTTGTTTTGTTCTCTTTTGTTTTGAAGCATTACTATGAGAGCAGGATGGTGGCAGTGGGTGGAGAATTGGGAAAAGGAAGAAGAGGACGAGTTGGAGAGGGAGATTATAAACCTATAACAACACTGAAGGGCAAAGACAGCAAGTTCTAGGTTTCTTGCCATATTTACCAGACTTAAAGAGCAATCATTTGACTCTACCCTTGATTTTGATCCTCAAGGTGTTATCCTTTCAAAGACATTTCCTGATCCAGATGAGAGGATGGACAGTGGGGATCTACTCAACTCTGAGTCTGTGCCAGGAGGGTGCTTTGGAATGCAGAGGGGAGAACTACGTGTGGGGCTTCAAATCCACCTGTCACATCAAACCAGGCATGGGCCGAATTATGTCATTCAATTTGGTTCATAAAGGGATGCAAATTAAAATGCTGATAAAGGAGCACATTTATCAAACTAAAGGAAGCTATTTATTGTGCTCAAGGTCGGAGTTCCCATCATGGTGCAGCAGAAACAAATCAGACTAGGAACCATGAGGTTTCAGGTGAACGATCTGGCGTTGCTGTGAGCTGTGGTGTAGGTCGCAGAAGCGGCTCAGATCTCATGTTGCTGTGGCTGTGGTGTAGGCCGGCAGCTGTAGCTCCGATTAGACCCCTAGCCTGGGAACCTCCATATGCCATGGGTGTGGCCCTTAAAAGTAAAGTATTTAAAAAAAAAAAAAATTTTTTTTTTTAATACTGTGCTCCAGTTCATGCCTACTTTTGGGAGATTTTTGTTAAGACTTCAGGTCTTCTAGCCAACTTATTAACCACAATTTATGTGATATTTTACACCGTATGTCTTCTGGGAGCCTTGCTTCTCTGTTTTAGAGTTCCTCTCGCGTCACCGCTCCCCTAGGATACCACCACCAAGGATTCCAGAGCCGGCCTCTGGCCGAGTCTGCAGAGGTCTCAGTCTAGCCTCCTCTGCACGTCCTGCCTCAGTACTTCCTTCTCTCCACACCAGGCCTCCTGAAGGCAACGGAAATTTCCTCCAAAGATATTTGTGTAGTTGTATGAGAGGAAGAGAAAAGAGAAGAAAGGGGTGAGGAGACTGAGGAGGAAGGAAACACAGGAAGAGGGTGGAGTGGCCAAGGAGAGGGGAAAAGACCACTAAAAGTTCCCGGTCAGTCACAGGCCCTGTGTCCCCTCCATGTTTTAATGCCTCAGAAAGGCTGGGAAGTCGTAACACCTACCAAACTCTTGACAGCTGCTATTCTTCACAGAGGCTGTGAACAATTGCTTGCCTGCCAGTGTCTGACTGAAATAATAGCTGTACCTACAGGATCATTTGGAAGACAGATGGCAGAGGCAATCCCCATTCATCTGCCAGCGGCCATTTTATAATTCTCACTGTCCTGTCAGGCCCAGGAGGAGAAGGCACAATGCAGCCTTGCTAATTATCCAAGCTCATTAGATAATTGTTTTAAAGACAGACTTCTGTCCCACACCTGTCCTGCTCCTCCACCCAGCCCCACTGTACCGACCTTATTCTGAGATGCTTTTGAGGACACCTTAGGCACTCTTAGAAAAAGCAGGTCTCCAAAGCCTAAAGGCCTTCGTGTTTGCTAGGTGGGGGGTATTCTTTCATTTTTTTCACTCTGCCCTCCTTCCCAAGTGGGTCCTGCAGCCCCAAAAATAGGTCCCTTGCCTTCTCTACTATTTGCTGCTTCCATGATCTGGCCCATCCACATTCCATACTTCAAAGTCTGGATGACTTATCCTATTCTGAGTTACATTTGCTACTTAAAGTATCAGACAAATCTATTACCTTTTTTTTTCGTCTCCTTTTTTGGCCGCCCCACAAAATATGGAGCTCCCAGACCAAGGATCAGATGGAAGCCTCAATTGCAAACTATGCCACAGCTGCAGCAATACCGGATATTTTAAGCTGTGAGGGGTGGGGGATCAAACCAGCATCCTGGCACTGTAATCAACATGCCTTACGCAATGTTTATGGATTTAGAGAATTTTCAAGAGTTTCGTGTCATTCCAGCACACCTAAATCCTTAGCTGTCATTCAAAAGCAATTCTGAGAACCTACTAAGTGGATCTGAACAGGAATGAGGGTAGAAATAAGCCAGGAAGCCTTACAAGTGAGGGCAGCTTATTAAGCTTTCACCCGTACGGCGACATGACCCCACACTCGCTTTAACACTCTGCAGTCACCATCTTGAAATTCTTAATCATTCTGAACAAGAATTTCACATTTTCATTTTTCCACTGGCCCCACCAAAAGCGAACACAATTGTTGGAAAAAGGGATCATTTTGCTAGGACCCAGGAAGGAGCACCTCCTGAGCCAAAGCTGAGAGGCTGGAAACTCTGCTAAGCCAGTGGAAGAAAGGACACGACCAGTTCATGTGGCACGGGAGACAGATGGCATACATAGCATCTATGTGAGCGGTACCCCAGGCATGGCCTGCTTTTGGGGTGCTGACAAAATCAAGAATGTGAGTCTAAAGACTTGAGAGAGACCCCAGAACATTGCCACTTCAGCAAACTAATAGCACTACCTGTGATTCTGCTTGCCAAACAATTGGCTGGCATCAGTCCCTTCACTATATATTACCAATTTCACTATGTACCAGTTTTACTAAAACCTCAGCAGCAAGATGCATTAGTTGGATTTGTGAGAAATAAAGCCAGAATGTAACTAGGAGCCTACAAAGGGAAGGCTCTGAATGCCAGACTAAGGAATGTGGGGAAACTTGAAAAACTTGTTCAGGAGGGTGACTGCTGGAGCTCTGACTGCCCACCCCCCAAATAAATACCCTTTCTAGACTCATTGGGCCATTTGTTCATTAGGCTCATATAACAAGTAACTCTCCACCACCTTGCCCTTGGGGCATGTCTCCTTCCCACTACTCTCCGTCCTTACACTGCCTCTTCTACCCATGAACATACAGGAGAAAAAGTGTAGTAGCTGTTGTCTCCAGTTCTGGCCCCGCTGCTGCCCTGACCTCCCTCAGACTCCAGCCACTGACCTGCCTCAGTCCACTGCACTGCACATATCTGAATTCATACCTCTGAGCTTTCCTACATTGCTTAGGTGAGCAATCCCACTCACTACCCTGTCCATGGTAGGCAGAATTCTAAAACTGACTGCAGTGACCCCTGGCTTTCTATAATCTCTCCAATGATAGCATGAGTGGAAGCTGCGAATATGATGAGATACCATCCCTATGCTTATGCTATGTCATATGTCAAAAGGGATCCTGCAAATAAAGGTTACTTAGAAAGAGTGGGCCTGATATGGCCACATGAGCCCTTTAAAAGCAGGATATTCTCCAGCTGGTAGCAGAGGGGCAAGTCAGAGAAGGAAGCATGAGAAGAACTCAGCACTTTGATGGGCTTTGAACATGGAGAGCCATGTGGGAAAGAAAGTGAGTAGCTTCTTGGAGCAGAGTGAGCCCAGCTGACAGCCAGCAAGGATATAGAGACCTCAGGCCTAAAGCTACAAAGGCACTGGATTCTGCCAACAGCCAGAATGGCTTAGAAAATTCTTCCCTAGAGCCTAGGTAAGAGCGTAGTCTGGCTAACATCTTGATTTTGGCCTTTGGAGACTCTGAGCATAGAATCCAAGACAAGCCAGCTGGATGTCTGACCTACAGAACCGTGAGATTATAAATGGATGTAGTTTTAAGCTTCTAAGTGTATGGTAATTTCTTATGTAGCAATAACAAAGTAATACACTATTTCACCCCTTCTTAGCACTCTCCTGTTAGGTGGCTTAAGTTCTGCCAGTTTAACACTTCGAGATAGGGTCATAACAAATGAACTTCAGGAGCTGTATTTGAAGGGACAATAAATTGAAAATGAGAGATGAGAGTCAGGTCAATCAGTCGGGAGGTTATTGTAAATGACCAGCATGAAGAAATAGGTCCTAAATTTAGTGGCATTAGTTATGGATAAGAGCAACAGATTTAGAGTCTTTATGAAAGAAAAACTGTGCAGATGTAGTAGCACCTGACCAGATGAGAGAGATGGCTATTATTTTGGCTTCCAGAAGGAGCTGAACAGAATACTGGTCCTCTATGATAGCATGTCCATTAAACTAAATGGAAATAGGAGTCCTCTTATGGCACAGCGGGTTAGGGATCCAGCATTGTCACTGCTGTGGCATAGGTTCGATTCCTGGGCTAAGAACATTCACATGCCATGCGCACAGCCAAAAAAAAAAAAAAATTTTTTTTAACTACAGAAACTAAATGGAAATAAAATGTGTATTTAACTTCTACAGATGACTCTTTCCCCAAGATAAGAAGGTAGCATGTTAGTTAAAATTCGTGGCGGCAAGTAACAGCACTAATTCAAACCAGTTTAAGGGGGCGGGGGAAGAGGAAGACGCTTCATATTGAGATGCGGGTGTTTCACAGACCCTGGAGACAGGAAAGCAGCAGAGCCTCTGAGAGGACGGCACTGGCATAGGAAAGCCCCTGGGCCCAGAGTGTGGTCCTCCATCTCCCATCTCTTCTTCCCACAACGACCATCCTTGCGTGCCAGTTAGCCCACTCAGAGACAGAAGATGGCTGCAGCACAGCGTTGAAGGGGAGCCCAGGGTGGACTAGAACTGCTAATCCTGATTTCCAGGCTCCAGGGAAAATGGTCAGGATGGTTAACATGGTTGCCCCAGCTCCAGCCCTACCACCACACTGCTACTCTCAGGAAAAGCGGGAGGAGAGCTGGTTCTTCAACATGGCAGACATTCCCAAAGCTGTTTACCCCCAAAAAAGTGGGGGTGATGTTTCAAATCTTAATTTCCACAGAAACTAGAACGTACTCTCTTTTCCACAGGGGAAATGGAGCACTGTGCCCCAAGCCACGGAATTCTAATCCTGATGCTCCCTCTGACCAGCGGTGTCAGTGACACTGAAGAACTTCCCCAGGTCTTAGTACTCCTAGCTACAAAACGAGGAGCTTGGTCCAGATGGCATCGAGGGCTCTAGCTTTAAGGCCTTGTGATTCTAAGTCCTTATGAACGGAAATAATGTTGAATCTTTTTTTCCTCTTGTCTAACTTCCCCTTGCTTTCCCAAAGATCAGAAATAAAGCCTCTCAGCGTTAATCCTCTCATCGGCTTACAAGAGGAAGAAAGTCAGCCAAGGAAAATACGTAGTTTGTATTCTGAGAGAACTGGACCACCTGAAAATGTACTTAATACTCAAAAAAACACTCACCCTGAGCCTGGTGTTAATTGGCTCTAAGTCTCTGCCCGGACAGCAGCAGTGGTTCTGTGCTCCCCAACAAAAGTGTGTCTCTAAGATCCAATGGCCAGTAAGAGCGGCTAATATCTGAATACTGGCTCTTCCTTGCAGTTTTTTTCTTTTTATTTTTTAAAATTTTATTAAAGTCTAGTTGATTTACAATGCTGGGATAACTTCTGCCATACAACAAAGTGATTCAGTGTGTGTGTGTGTGTGTATGTGTGTACACACACACACACCGTTCTTTTTCAGATTCTTTTCCCATACAGATTATCACAGAATATTGAGTAGAGTTCCCTGTGCTGTACAGAAGGTCAGGACTTCAGGGGCTTTTGTGCAATACCTTCATTTTCTATATTACAAAGCAGAGGCTGAGAGAAGAGAAGGGACTTGCCCAGGGCCATATGGATAGTAGAGAACAAAACGGGGAGTAGAGCCAAGTGGTCTGATTCACGTTTTTCCACAGCCCTTTCTTCTGTGAACAAGAGTAAGGTATGTAATCCAAAGCTGGGGCCTCAAGGATGAACCAGCATCCTCTACTGGTGGTATTGTTATATATGGACTCAGCTGTGACCCCACCCCCAAAATTCGTATTTTGAAGTCCTAACCCCCAATATCTCAGAATGTAACTTTATTTGGAGACAAGGTCTTTACAGAGGCAATCAAGTTAAAATGAGGTCATTAGAGTACACCTTAATCCAATATGACTGTGTCCTTACAAAAAGTGGATATTTGGACACAGAGACACCCAGAGAGGGAAGATGATGCGAAGAGACATAGGGAGAAGAAGGCCTGGCCATCCACAAGCCAAAGAGACAGACCTGGAAGGGATCCTCCCCTCACAGCCCTCAGAAGGAACCAACCCAGTAGACATCATGACTTCCCGCCTCTAGAAGTGAAACAAGTTCCTGTTGCTTAAGGCCTCCAAGTCTGTGGTGCTTTTATTACAGTGGCCCCAGCACACAAATAAAGCACCAAAATTGTCTGCTAAATTCCCTTCATTTCAGGGCAACTTCTTTCACTAGTATGGAAAATTGAAAGCAGTGTAGGCAACAGCGAGTACAAGGCATTGTCCTCCCTGTCTTCCTTCACCTCCTTCCTGACCTCCTACCCTTTCTCTCATCCACTAACCCCCAAAAGCCCAAAGATCCTAGCTTCCACTGGCACAACAGCCTCATAATCATCCCGCCATCACATGAGCAACTGCCCATGCTATCACTCCTTCTTTTAAGCTACAGTTGGAAGCACAAATCTATTGGAAAAAAGCAATAACTGTGTTTTTGCAAAGGTACACTTTGACTATCTGCTATCACATATATGATTATTTCAACTGTTCCCTATGATAGCTGTGTTCTTCCCATAAGCAAAGCCATCTATTTGGGGCCAACCTAATATCTCACCCCCAGTGGTTACTGGGGTATAGCACCCAAATTCTGAACAAGAAGAAAGTATGTGAGAGAACTTGAGACCATTTTAAAGTAAAGAAAAGCTAGTTCCTAGCAATGCAACCTTCTCAATATTTTGAGTCTTTCAAAAATTATAATGTACACACATCCTATATCCACTGCGGCTGCTTCTCCACCTGAAAGCATGGAAGTGGACTCATCAGCCATAGATTTACTGTCACTAAACTGGAATTTATGGGAAACTTCTGGTGGCTGTTAACATTTCTCCCAATACCAGGCTACCCAAGCATAACAAGGAGTTTCAGAGATTTAAAACCACGTGTGTCCATAATAAAGATATGTTTGCAAAGCAGCCTCAAAACTGGGTAGGTCAAAGTTCAGAAGCAGGTGGATGATTATAAATTTCTACCCCATCAATTTTTCTGCCCAGACACTTCCCTCTACTGGATATCGCCTTATGGGCCCAGCCATGGAGGTTCCTCCCTCTGCTCCCCCTCTACCTAAGGCACTGGAATGCCTTTCTCCAGCTCTCCAAACTCAAGTTACAGTATCATTTCTGCTCCATCACTTTTTTCTTTTCCTTTTTTTTTTTTTTTTTTTGTCTTTTTAGAGCCACACCCGCGGCATATTGAGGTTTCCAGGTTAGGGGCGAATCGGAGCTGTAGCTCCTGGCCAACACAACAGTCACAGCAATGCCAAATCCGAGCCACATCTATGACCTACACCACAGCTCACGGCAATGCCAGATCCTAACCCGCTGAGTGAGGCCAGGGATTGAACCTGCATCTTCACGGATGCTAGTCGGATTCATTTCCACTGAGCCTACACCATCATTTTCAAAGGCTCTGACTACATTCACTCCTTAGAGTTCTCATCTATTTCCTCTGCACAGTGGCTAAAGCCTCTCAGGCAACCATGAGTAAACGGCCTGGTTAAAAAACAAACTAACAAACAAAACTGCAGTTTCTTTCTAAGACTGGTGAAGTGGACTCGGAAGTTGAGCAAAAGATGCCATATTAGGAATGTGGTCTCCTAGGTCTTCATTTTCAAAGTGAGACTTAAATGGGGTCTGGCACCCTAAGATGCAAAACTGTTTACTTTGAGTGCTGGTGGCATTTTTTTTAAGCTGTGAGATAAACTCTGGAGATTATCAGAAAGAAGGATGATAGACTTTTACATTTTGTAGAGCATTATTTTTAAACTGTTGACGTGCATTACTTAGAAACTGTCTAAAATGTTTGTCAATCTCTGTGTCCTTGACTACACAGTTTTTTGATATAGAGGCTTTTATAGCATGCTGGCTAATGGAGCAGCATATTAAAATGGGACACAGTCTCAATAGCAGAGACTTTAAGACTACGGGTACTGCTAGACCACTTAAGCAGAACTGGAAATGAAGGTATCTGAAAGCCAGTTATTGTGACTCTTAACCCATTATTCATCTACAGCCTATAAAGAGGTTAAAGAGACAGAAACTAAAGATGAGAACTGGAGAGGGGCTTTTATCTGGAGGTAAGCAGACTGTGAACCTCTTTACCCCTTCCATGAGGGAGGCTGATGCCTTAACTCAGGCCTGAAGACGGCTTCAAGATGAGCCTCCTAGGGAAGAGTTCTCTGGTGTTTGACTCACAGACAAGAAATGTGACGGGCTAGAGGCTAGCAGAAGCATCACAAGGCAACAGTGTAGAATTCTCTGCTTTGGAGTAATTTTCCTTCCCTCTGCTAAAGGATTTAAGATGAACGATATTTCCTGTACACAGAGGTAAAAGGACAGAGAGTAAGAGTGACTAGAACGATCTCAGAGGGACTTTGCCCAAGAGCCCACCTGGAGGAACAGTAGGAAAAGAACTGGGGATATTCCATACAGAGGCAGTCATGGAGAATCAGGGTCGTTACAGACTGAATTGTGTCCCCCAAAATCCTTATGTTGAAGCTCAATGTGTCTATAGAGAGAGATAAGGTCTTGAAGGAGGTAATTAAGGTTAAATGAAGGCTTAAGAGTGAGGCTCCCATCGGCTAGGGCTGTTGTTTTTAGAGAAAAAGGAAGAGACCAGAGAGCTCTTTCTCTTCCCTCACGGTCACAGAAAAAAGGCCATTTGAGGACACAGTAAGAAGGTGATCATCTACAAGTAAGGAAGAGAACCTTCACCTACTGGCACCTTGGTCTGGAACTTTCAGTCTCCAGATCTGTGACAAAATAAATGTCTTATTTGAGCCACCCAGCGTGTGATATTTTGTTCTGACAGCGTCGGTAGACTAACACCGGGGTCTTGGGCAGCCAGCTAGAAAGTGCGTTCCCTGAGGCGGAGGTTCATAGGTGAGTAGTCCCTAGCGGTGACGGACTCTCCAAAGAACCCACAGAGCCATCTAGAAGAAACAGACTCATCCCACAAAGAAATCTCTGAGATTAATGTTTTCACTGGAGAAATCTACCAAACTTTTAAGGAAGAAATAATAATCTTACAGAAACTCTTCCAGAAAATAGAAAAAGAGTACGTACTTCTCAAGTCTTATTATGAAGACATCGTAACTATGCTAACAAAACCTGACAGGGACACTGCAAGAAAGAAAAATGTCAGTCTTCCTTGAAAGCATAGATGCAAAATGTTAAACACAATGTTAGCAAATCAAATCCAATAATTTAGGAAAGGATAATAACATCCTAAGTGGCTTAATCCAGGGTTGCAAATTTTAACATTTTAAAAATCAATCATGGTAATTCACATAGTAACAGAATAAAGAAAAAAGATCTGATCATTACAAGGAACTTAGAAAAATTTTATAAAATTCAATAGTCATTCACAGTTCAAAAAAAAAAAAAAGCTTTTAGGAAACTACGATAAATACAATAATGTCTCCAAACCTCCCCCCAAAATCCTGAGATTAGAAATGAGCCACACTGTACTTACTGGAGGTTCTCACTAGTGCAATTGAGCAAGAGATCACTGAACATCTGCCAAACCCAGAGACAGCAGTGCCAGCTCATAACTGCACATTAGGTCAGCTAGGACCTTCCTAGGCTTCTTGTCCCTCCCTACCACTCCAGCACTGAAGGGGAACAGAAGTCCCAACTAGCAAGTAGGGAGAATGGCAGAATCAAGAAAGAAGCCAACCATCCAGCCTCTCCCACCCCATGTTCCTTTCCATTGAAAGTGTTCTATCATCAGTAATGCCAAAATGGGAGAGGGAAGAGCTTTAAACATTGATTTTTAAATGAAGATTGGAGTTCTGACTCTTAAAAAAGGCTGAAAACTTCAGTTATGGAGATTAGTCACTGCAATTTTGTACTATATAGTGGCCACAGGACTTCTCCTTATCTGAGAATGACCTGGAAACTGGAGAATTGCTGTAACTTTTATCTAAGGGGTGAGAGAAAACTACATCAGAAAGCAGGTGTGCATGGTGGAAAGGAGAATAAAGTTGTTTTCCATTCTCCCCAATAACTGAAGTTATTTCAGAATCCTAGTTATGCTGATCTTAATGTGCAAACTGCTAGTCCTCAAAGGGCAAATGTTTCCCCTGCACCACATTTGCCTAGGTTTGCTAGAGAAAGAGCCTTCCTCTGCTGTCTTTCAAGACTTGCCTCTGGGCCTGGGCTGTTCCTGAGCAGGCAATGCGCACGTCCTGTACTGACTGAGAAGGCAGCAGATTCCACAGGGGTCAAAGATGGTGGTTTCTACACTAGGTGTAAGCAGAACACTGCCTTGTGTTGATGCCAGCTCTACCCTTATCACCCCAACTCCCGTACTCTGAAGCAAAGCAAACAGGAGCAAAGCCCAAAGGCTATGGGAAATCTGTCATCATGTGAAGATAGAGGGATAGCCCTGAAGGGTATCACTCTGCAAAGCTGAGTCAATCAGCAGTACAGGCAACTCATTCCAAGGACTTATTTATTGTGCAGAAAGTATTCGACATTCATCTTATATGATTATAAGACTTAACAGATATGGTCTCCATCCTCAAAGAATTAACAATTTAAAACCAAAGATGGAACAAATAAAACACTGTAACATACATGCAAAATGAATATGCAAGGTTATGAAATGTTGTCTTGGGATTGATATATCATCTGAACCAGTGGAGAGTCCAGTGTCATTAAAAACAAAATTATTTATTAAAAGTCATTTTCTTGGAGTTCCCTTCGTGGCTCAGTGGTTAACGAATCCGACTAGGAACCATGAGGTTGCGGGTTCGATCCCTGGCCTTGCTCAGTGGGTTAAGGATCTGGCGTTGCCGTGAGCTGTGGTGAAGGTCGCAGACGCGGCTCGGATCCCGTGTGGCTGTGGCTATGGCGAAGGCTGGCAGCTACAGCTCCTGTTAGACCCCTAGCCTGGGAACCTCCATATGCCGCGGGTGCAGCTCTACATAAAGGCAAAAAGGCAAAAAAAAAAAAAAAGTCATTTTCTTGAAACCTGACTTCAGTCCCTGCCAGATTTTAGCATAGCATTTGGACCATCCTGTTATCTTTTTTGAAGTTAGTTTCTTGTCTTAATCCTGTCTTGGAAATGTAATGCATCACTGAGGTTGTTCCGAGTTTATGTTGTGTTCACTTTTAACGTGTGCTAAATGATTGGAAATGGGAAGCAGATGGACACTTGGCCCAGAGATGAAACTCCATCTCCTTAATTAGATGGTGTTGATTAAGGCTTCCATGGGGTCCTTCTCCTCACTGCCAAGTAAAGGAGCTCTCCAGGGGGGCTCCTCAAAGCATTTGGGAACTAAGGGTTTACTCAGTTCCTCCTTTGCATTTATTCACAGATACTGAACAAACAAGATCAAATTGCCTTTGTCTCTTCAGTTTTTCTCTTACAGTTTCGCCATTGGACTTTCCTTTTTGGCAAGAGTTGAAACAGAATAAAGGGAATTCTGGATAGCCCCTGGCTGAACTTTCCTTCCTATTTTGAGCTGGCAGAGTTTGTTGGGAAGTGGGGGGTGGGGGTGGTCAGAAGAGAGAGCTTCAGAGCCCTAGGAAAGCGCTGGGTACAGACAGCAGCCTGCGGCTTCTCTTACAGAGCAAGAGTTTGGAGACTGAGAGATGAGTCTGACTCTTGACTCAGCTGGTTATTAGCTGCAACCTGTGGTGTACTGGTAAATGTTTAACAACAGATTCTTACAGTAAATACATAAAGCCTTAGTTTCTAACGTGTGCCAATTTTTATGGTGTAAATACCTCCACCATAGCTGATTTTAAGCTACTGATGTGTTGTGACCAAAACCAAATCTGGGAGTTAGTCCTATTGGTTCCCAGAGCCTGTATAAGCTGACATCCAGCTCATGAGTAACAAAGGTAAGCACCAGTTTCACCACCTGTATGAAAGGGATATGATATTCTGCAGGGTCGTTATAGAGATTGAAGCATAACTGCAAAGTGATCAAAGCAGAGCCTACCCCACATTGGGAGCTCAATAAAGGATCACTACACATTATCATTTTAGCCTGGGCTTTAAGGAAGTGGCCTCACATTGCTGGGCACTCCAAGAAGTCAGAGCCTCCACCCTGAAAATTTAACAACTAAATATTATTATATAGATGTCCAAGGAATGGATCCACGCTAATCAGATACATAAGGGGCAGTTATATAAATCGATATGCCAATTTACTACTTTAATGTGTACATAGAATAATAAATTTTCAAACCTAAATTGGGTTGCATGGTCTAATAAAGAATTTTGTATTGTGGTTTAGGAATGTGTTTATATACAGGGATACAAAAGCATGTGTTCATTATATTTAAATATGCTTAATTAATGATCTAGACTAAAAATTAAACTAGGACCGCCCCCAGAAAGTCCCAGGCCTTGGCTGATATTAAGCATATTCCTGGTCTGGTGCTCTGCACCTGCCTCCTTGCAAACAGCCAGCTCTCACACTGACCCTGTGGAAGGTGAGATGGATGGACATTATATTAAGTGTAGAGTACATTTAATTACCCCTGAGGAAGTTCTGCTAACAGTTTCCCCAATCACAGCTATAATGACAGATTTCAAGCTCCCTGAGTAAAGGCAGAAAGATGGAGATTACTGGTTCCCTTTAATTGTTATGCAAATTTACACAAAGAGAGGTAAGGGCAAACAGAAAGTTTACCAGGAGAGCAGAAACTAGAATTCAGATCTCTGATGCACACATCAGTGCTCTTTCTTCTGCTCTTGGGTTAATCAGTAAAAACTACCCAGTTCAGTGCAGGAGAAAACCACGTAAGTAGATAAATATTGAGAGAGAGAGAGAGAGAGAGAGAGAGAGAGAGAGAGGGAGAGAGGGAGGGAGGGAGGGGGGGAGAGAGAGAGGGGGAGGGAGGCAGGCAGGCAGGCACTGAGACAGAATTTCTGTCATGGAGGTGATGGAAGCATACACAGGATGCGACGGAAACACTAACAAAGGAAAACTAACCCAGTCTAGAAGGGGAGATTATAATGGGTACAGATGGGGGAGGTTTTAGATACAGGGACCTCTGATCTGAGTTCATAAAGGATGAGTAAAAATCGACTAAGAAAAGAGGGACATTACAGGCTGGGTTCACCAGGAAGCAGATTCTAAGATGGGGATTAGCACATGAGATACTTATTAGAGAAAGCCTGGGATCAGAAGGACTAGGGAGAGGGAGGAACTGAGCAGTGATACAATCCAGACAAGGTCTGTAGCCAGTCCCGTAAGAACTCTAGAACAGATGTGGAAACTTCAGCGCTTTTCCAGGTAGGAGTGAGGACTTTCATGTGGATCAGTCACTGGATGAAAACTGTCCCCAGAAAAAGGTGTGACTCAGGATGAGTAATTTTCTTTAAAAGATGGCTGTTTCCCAGCAGCAACTCCAGGTGATGAGGAAATAAGCCCCTCATTCCTGAAGGGGATCTGGGCAACAGATCACAGCAACCACCACAAAGAGGGAAGGGTTTTCTACCCAGAGAAAAGCACTGAAGAAAGAAACACGCATGCTGCATGATGCAAGTGGTTCGGTGTTTGTCATGGAAAGGGTTTCATGCAAAGAAAATTTGGAGACAGACGCAGACATTTGTGTATAGAAGGTTTACTTGCAAGTGTCTCAGGAACAAAAAGAGTCCATCTCCTTCGATCACTCAGGGCACCAATTTTCATAAATAGGATTGCCAGAAGACCAACTCCGAGATGGAGATTTACATGCAGGAAAGAGTTTTACATTTCTGTTGCTCGGAAATGGTACCTGTAAGTAAGTGAGGGCAGGAGGGTTGAGTTTAGTCCCATGAGAGCTCCAAAACTTAAGATAGCCCTTCAGAGACAGATGAGAGAAACATTAGGAGAAAAAAATTAAAACATAGGAGTGAGGGAGAGAAGAGAACCTAAGTTTGTCAACTAAAATTCTAGGATGGATGCCTGGTTGGACGGAGGCTAAAAAAAAAAAAAATTAAGGGAGAATTTTGAAAGAGAACCATCTTGAGAAAGAGGAGGAAGGCACATTTTTAGACAACCTGAGTTTGAGTTCAAAATGCCCACAAGGCAGTTGGGTTTATGATAATGAAGTTGGGGGAAGCAGCCTAGCCTAGAAGTGGATGACTCAGTGCGAGAAGATGAGAGCACTTGGGACAGTGAGTGAGATGAGAGGCCAAGGATGGCACTAGGGAACAACAACATTTAAAGTAAGTAAAGAGGAGTTCCCATTGTGGCTCAGCAGGTTAAGGACACGACACAGTCTCCATGAGGATTTGCATTCAATCCCTGGCCCCACTCAGTGGGTTAAGGATCCAGCATTGCCACTGTGGCGGCATAGGTTGTGGATGCTGCTTGGATCTGGTGTTTCCATAGCTGTGGTGTAGGCCAGCAGCTGTAGCTCCAATTCAACCCCTAGATCGGACACTTCCATATGCCACAAGTATGGCCATTAAAAAAAAAAGAAGTCATCAAAGGAAGCAGATCCTCTGAAAGGAGAGCTAAGAAATTATCCTGGGTAGCAAGAGAAGTGACTTGAAAAAGCCAAGAAGAGAGGAATTTAAGTGAGCAGAAAGGTTCAGAAAGAAAAATGTGGGGGCTTTGTATCTGCTAAATTTTAGGGTCATTGTGACCTTAAAATAGTTTGGTATTTCTTAAAAATTGTCCAGTGATGGGACTGGGGAAAATAAATCAATTACAATAAAGTGAGAAATTTATGGGGGGTGAGAATTTACGGGAGGCAGGCACAAAAATCACCTCATCCACGGCATGATTGTGTGGGTGAGGGTGGGCAGGCTTCAACTCTTAACATTAACATTTAACTTCTAACTTTACAATCACAGTAAAACCATAGAGGAAAGAAATTACTGAAGTTCCCTAGCTTCCCTCTCACTGGAATCAATAGGAAACAGCTAATTATTGCTTCTGAATGAGCAAGTATCTCTTTTCATAACGGAGACATTTAGATGTTCTGCTCATCAACGGCTTAGACTGGTTGAACATCTGTGGGTGCTTTATCTTCGTTAATGGGGATATTTCAAAGAGCCCAGCTTGAGGGAATTTTATGACTGGGCAAGTTTTACTCAGGGCTGGGTTTCCTACCTCCTACTCTGTTAAACCCCCTTCTTTCCTCCCCATCCTCCACTCTCTAAGTTACCCCTTTCTCCTACCTCTGCTCTTGGAAAATACTTGCATTTACCTGGATACAAAACTGTATGTATTTGCATGTTCGTCTCTCATGTTTATATACTTAGTGTTTTTATTCGCATGAATTCTATTTAGTTATTAATTTTGTCCGTAATCAACTTATGATTTAAGTAGGATCTTAGCAAGGGAAGCGCTGGCAATCTCTCTTAACAGGGAAGGGGAAGTGCAGACATGGCTACTGGTTGTGAGTCTGTGGTCCGTATCAAGTGGAATTACAGAAGGGCTCTAACAAGCTTCCAGAAGTTGAGACTGCAGTGTCAATCACTTTTCCCTTCTGAAATACTCAGCAAGACACTTCTTTGTGTGAATTTTTAATTTGTTTTGTCTGGTGGTATTGCTCCTGCTGCCAAGACCACTGACAATGCTGATGACGTTGCAGAAGGAGGATGCACTGATATCCTTCTGCACACTTCTTTTGACTTCTTGCCAGCTTTAACCCCCTTTCGTACTATCCACAGTTTTAGGGTCTGAGAGTATGCCCAACTATTCTTAGGTGTCAGCAACCTGGAAGGACTTCATTGGGTTTTAGGAGGCAGCAGAGTCAGATTCTTTCAAATATCCTAAGTTACTGACCTCTAAAGAGCCCACTTTGGGGAGGAAACACTTCTCCTGGCAGGGCTCTCAAACTTCTCTGCAGTATACTTTCCTACAGCTCTCTTCCTTTTCTCATTCACTCACTCACTCATTTATTCATTTTGTTAACCATTATTTATTGAGTAGCCACTATTTTCCAGGCACTGGAAACTACCACCATGGAGATACAGCACTGAAAGATACTGTCCCTAGCCTCATGAAGATCATATTCCATCCACTTTGCTTAATCTCATGTTGCCCCTACTTGCAACCAGTCCTTTCTTAGGAGAGAGAACAGTGTTTTATAAAGTTTTAATACGAAACAGCTGTGCTCAGAAAATTTTGTGATAATACCTACTATTGGTTGAATACCAATGGAAGCAAAGGTGATGGGAGTTAAAAAGGACAATAGATAGTATGCTGTGGTGATAGAGAAACAATTGCTAGTGTCTGAGCACAAGGGAAACTGAGAAGCCTATACTTAGCCATCAATCTAGTGGACCATAAAGGAATATAAAATGGTGTAAGAAATAAAGAGGAGTTACGCTTGTAGATTAAAAGTACAAAATAGCACTCATAATCATTCTTTGTATTTATTTTCTATCTTCATGAAAATGATTTATTTATACCATCACAGAATGAATAGAATTGTGACTTTCATTTCACAAATCATCTGATTTTAGGTTCTTCTGACTGTTGCACTGGGTTTTCAACAGGACATTCTTCTGGAAGACCAGGGCAGCATATCTGACCCCTCTCCTCACCCTAGGCACCTGCCTCATCTCTTTGATGCTGCACATATGCAAGAGGACATTTCCTGGGGCCACTCAGGCCCTGATGTGAACCACATCTACTAAAGTGAGCAAACACAGGTCCATGGCAGCCTGTTTCCTGCCAGTCTCCTTTGACTTTCTGACCTGTTTTACTAGGCCTTTCCTTTTCATGCCTAGCAAAGACTTAGATTATGCACTTATATATTGAATGAATAGATTTTGTTTCCACTTTCATTCTTTTTTAGGTAAGAGATGCTCATTACTTTCATGGAAGAAGCATCTGAATAAATGAAAAATAAGAGCAAGTCAAAGTCTCCGTTTAAAAGTTTCTAGCTCGGAGTGGGGGAAAAAAATGTCGATTTTCTGTTCCTGTTCCTTTAGTCTAGGTACTGACTGATTCTTAATCTAAAAAGGCACACTGACTTGTGGGCTTGGATTATCTTCAGTGTACCCAGGGAGAAGAGCAGATGGTTTGCTAGATCCAGGAATTCCCAGGAGCTTTTCTCCATTACTCAACAGATCATTAAATTCAGAGCTTCAAAACCAGAGCTGATCTCTAAGACACCTACACCAAGAACTAGTTGTTCTTTTGCCTTTAAGGAGGCAAAAACTAATGCTTAGGTTTCTCACCATCAATAAACTCAAAGAATGAAAGCTCAAGAACAAAAGCTGTCTTTCACCATTTCAAAGAACAGTAACAAAATCCATATAGGATAATGGGACAGTAATACTCCCATATGGCCTTACTCCTAGAGGATAAAATATGAGGAAAACTCCTGCCTAGGCCTGTGTTTCTCAGGATCTGGGTAGGACGTAGAATTCCAGTGGAACAGTACTGCAGTGTACAGCAGCCAAAAGAAATTTTAGTGATTATCTTAGCAACTTCATTTCCCAGAAATCTGGAACTCTCAAGTCACTGAACAACTCATACAAAACACCTGGAAATATGGCATAAAATAAATATATCAAGTATTTTTTAAATGCATGGTTGACTTCAGAAGGAAATAGGGAAATTCCAAGAGAACACTGCAAGCATAGCTCTAAGCCAAAATGGAAGCCCATTTAATAGGAACTAAGAGTGGTTTTAATGACAGTGCTGGGGGTGGGAAACAAAGCCTTAGGACCACAGGGGTAAATTCAGGTCTTGTAAAGGCCTAAATCCTAGAGAAAAGGCACAACAGGAAAAAAGAAAGAAGAAAAAAAAAATGCATCTCACCAGAAAAGGGAGACAAGGAAACTGGCCTATCCTAATGTGGATTCTGGTTAGAAATTTTTCACAAGTTTTCCTCTGAAAATTTGTAAACATAATAAGACTGCCTTCAAGTGGACTTGGCATTCTAATTTACCACCTGCAGGATCCAAGACAACCCCCATGAAAATATTTTTTTATCCATTCCTGGGCAAGTATCCGTACCTGAATCAGAATAATAACCTGAGTTAGTAGTTAATGCTTGCGTTAGAAACAGTAGCTAGTGAACACATTGTAGTTTTATTTGTAGAGAGCTTATTTTACATGTTTTTAAGTCTTTATCTCCCTACCTAGATAGATAGGCTTGTACAAAATTCATCCATAATGTAATTGAGACCTTCTCAAGCACCTCCCCTTACTGTCAATCTAAAACTTGACGTAAAGAAAATATCTCTGTTATTGAGAGATACTTGAATCTGGGTGGCTCTAGCCAGCTTTGCGCGTTGTCTCCTGTTCTGGTACTCTGTCGGGGAATAATCCTGATTACACACACCAGGTTCTAAATAATGAGAACCTGTTCTAAATAACAAGAGCCCCTTTAACATCTACGAACCACAGACCCCTGTTTCAAGCCAAAACAATTCAGTGTTTAAAATGAGCACTGCACTCATATGAAATAGACAGTTTTATCTTCCCAAAAATGTACTTGTTCAGATCACCCATGACCCACCCTTTTAATATCCTGACCTAGTTCTGGAACTTCCCTTTCCTTCTCCCACCTCCCTCCCTCTCTCTCCCACCCTGCATGCCATCCTAACATCTCAGCTCCAAACCAGGGCATTCCAGTCATCACTGCTCACCCTGTGGGCTAGTCTGTCCTGCACCAACTCCATCAAAATGTCTGTCAAAACCCCTTCCTTATATGGTTCTGACTGAGAGCTGGCCAAGAGGAATTTGCACGGGATTTGGAAGGTGGGAGTGAAGCAGTGTCCATTACATGGTGAAGGTCATCAAGATTAGGTGTGGAGGTGCCAGTAGCGTCCAGCTTGCCCTTGCTCTCCTTCTGTGTCCAGCTCTTCATCCCAGCTGTTGGCCTTGTTGACCAAGGATAACTCCAGGTCCTCACCACACACTTGCTGGCAGACCCACAGAGGTACAGCTGCCCACAGACCTCCCATGAGTTTTTGCTTTGCTCAGTTCCATTTTGAAGGGCAGACATGCCTGACATCTCATACAGACTGGATATTGACTCCTTCTCTAATCCTCCAATTTCACCTCTGGACCTTCACCTCCTCAGATCCTCCCATAACTGAGTTAGGTCTAGTTTCTATAGTAAACCCATTATTCCATGATCAACAGTGGTTCTGTTCTTCTGATTGAACCCTGATTCACCCTGTTGTCTGGTGTCAAGAGAGACCAGTAATACAGAACTGGGTGATAAATATTTGACATATCAGGCTTTAATTTGAGCATCTTTTTCCTGAACTTTGGAGTAATGAAATCCGACAGAAAAGATGAGATGGCACTTCTCCAAAAGAGGAGTATTGATTGCTATAGTCTGCAAAGTTCTTTATTACCTCATTTTGCTAGTTTCAAAACATCATTTTCAAGTTCTGTTGCTTCTGTCCCACCCCTCAAACCATTTAATGCTCAGATTCACAGGTTTCGGGCTAAGGCAGAACTAACTGCCACGTGTCCTCCTCTCTGTCCTTCCACTCCCCACCTCACTCTCATTTGTGAGCCTTGCATTACTTTCTCTCCCAGGCCCTGGCCAGTAGAAATTATACCACTCTCACATACTCTGGAAAAAAACTGTTTTTTGAGCTATTGTTTTTAAAACTGCTTTGCTGGTACTGTTGGAGCAGTGAGAATGTTAGGTAAAAAAAAAAAAAAAGGTAACCTTCATCTTGGCACACCCTTCTCTTACTCAGTAAGTAAACCCCAGCAATTCTCATTTAGACTTTTTAACAAAACGATTTTGTAGCATTTCCATTTATTACACATTTAATCACCTTTTAATAGGTGCAGCTGTTTTCAGCATGTTTGAGGCATTCAGGAACTTCCTTAAGACAGTTCCTTCACTTCCTGCCCTGGATTACACTACTGTTGGCCAAAACACTGTGCTTGGGTCTACAAGTTTAATCAAAGAGTTACTGTCTAGTATAAAGGCTTCTGACATCCTTATTCAGTAGAGAAAGAACAAAACAAAATTTTGGAGGTAATATCAGGAGCTAAAACTATCATTGCAGAGAATGGATCAAAATGGAGGAGGAGTAGGACATGGAGCTCATCGTCTCCCACCCATTTTTTATAAAATCTACATGTAGAACAGTTCTCACAGAACATCAACTGAACGCTGGCAGAAGATATCAGACTTCCAAAAGGACAAGAAAACTTCCACATAACTGGGCTGAACAAAAGGGGAGAGAGAGAGAGAGTAAAAAAACTAGAAAAAGGAAAAAAAAAACCAATACTCCTGGGAGTGAGCTGTGAAAGAGGAAGGGACTCTCCACCCGGGGAGGCCCCAACTGACAGGAGATTAGCTGCACCAGGGAGGGAGCCTCAAAGCCTCAGAGAAAAGAACAGCAGGTAGTCTAAGGACAGCCAAGCAGAGAGAAAGCCACCCAGACAGTGGATACCGACACCTGGGGCACCCCAGCCCAAGGCACTCAGGTAGGGGATGGGTGCCCAGGCTCAGGATCTGGAGGTCAGTACCAGGGAGAAGACTAGGTTTGGCTGGATGGAAAGAACTTGAAGGGGCTAGGAAGTGGTACACCACAGCCGAGGAAGTGCAGGAGGAGGCCTGAGTCCACCAAAGAAGTGAGGTGTCATTGTTGAGAAAAGTGGGGGCAGGGGGACCACTACAGGAAACTCTTTCTCTACACAAGAGGTCTCAGGAAGCAGGGAACCTCATGTTCGGGCTACAGGGACAGGAGCAAGCTGCTGCAGCCATCTCAGACTCCAGGAAGGTGGGCATGTCCTACAACCACAGAGGGTCCCATGATCTGACACTGCCTGCCACTCCCACCACCGAGGGGTTGCTGCTTCAGCAGAGGACCTGAGACTAGGCACAACTAGAGCCCACAACTGGGCACACAACTAGAGCCTGCAACTGGAGCACACAAAGCCCACAACCACTGCCTCTACTAAGGACTCTGCAACCTGCTGCCACTGCTGCAGCCAAGGCACTCTGTTGCCCCACATCCCTGGGAATGCACATGCCCCACTGCTGCCACTGACAAGGGCCCAGGAAACAGGTGCTGCCTGCTATACCCATGCCCCTGAGGATCATCACTGTGGCCAAGGGCCCTGCAATCAGGCACAGCCTGGCACCCCCACCTCCCTGGGTGGTTGTGGCCACTGCCAAGGATCCCACAACCAGACAACCCCTGTAGGTGCCTGCTGCCCCATCTCCATGGGAGCACACGCAGGCCATGCAAACTGCATACCCCTTTTCAAAGGGATAATGGCCTGCACACCTTGAGGGAAGACACTGCAAGCATCCAAACTAAATGCAGCCCTCAAAAGAAAAAACAATTGTAAACACACAGAAGCTAGGCAGGGATGCTCCTGCATATAAGTAGCCCACCAAAACTAGAGTAGGTAATTGTTTCCCCAAAACTCACAGAATAGGAGAAATATAATTAAAATTAAGATGTACAGGAACCATTCCCAGTTAAAAGAACAGGAGAATTTCCCTGAAGGAGCAAGCAATGAAAAAGACCTCTGCAGTCTAACAGACATTGAGTTCAAAAAGAAGGTAATGAAAGGAATTTTAAAAAGGCTATGAATGCAAATGCAGATTACTGTAAAAAGGAACTAGAAACTATGAGGAGGAGCCAAGAAAAATTAGAATATTCGTTTGCCAAAATGAAAGCTGAGCTAAAGGCAATGAATAGCAGAATGAGTAATTCAGAGGAACAAGTGAGTGACTTGGAAAACAAAATAATGGAAATCACACAATCAGGAAGGCAGACAGAAAGCCAAATGAAAAGAAATGAAAGCAATATAAAAGATCTATGGGATAAAGCATGCCAATCTACATATAATAGGGATCTCAGCAAGAAAAGAATGAGAAAATGGGATTGAAAATGTATTTGAAGAAATTATAACTGAAAACATCTCAAATCTAAAGAAGGAAACAGATATCCAGATACAGGAAGCACAGAGGGTCCCAAACAAGATGAACCCAAACAGACCTACACTAAAACATATTATAATAAAAATAACAAAAATTAAAGATAAGGAGAGGATTTTAAAGGTAGCAAGCAAAAAACAAAATGTTAATTATAAGGGAACCCCCATAAGGCTTTCTGCTGATTTCTCCACAGAAATGCTGCAGGACATAAGGGAGTGGCAAGATATATTCACAGTACTGGAAGGTAAAATTCTGCAACCTAGAATACCCTACCCACCAAGATTATCGTTTAAAATAGAAGGAAAGGAATTCGCAGCAAGATGAAGTAGGAGGACTTGAGCTCACCTTCTCTCACAAAAACACAACTAACTGCTGAACAACCATCAAAAAAAAAAAAAAAAATAGACTGGAAGCTGCCGAAAAAGATATCCTACACCCAAACAGAGAGAAAAAGCCACAACAAGATGGCAGGAGGGGTGCTTTCTCAATATAAGCAACCCTGTACAGGCTGGATGGCTGGATGGGTGACCCACGGACTGGAAAGTAACTATATTGCAGAGGCTTTCCCACAAGAGTGAGAGTTCCAAGCCCCATGTCAGGTTCCCTAGCTTGGGTTTCTGGTACTGGGAAGGGGATCAGCCAGAGCACTTGGCATTGAAGGCAAGCAACACTTCAGCGTAGGAGCTCCACAGGTCTGGGGGAAACAGAGACTCCACTCTTGGAAGGTACACACAAGGTTTCATGTGCACTGGATCCCAGAGCAAGCTGGGACCACATAAGAATCTATACCAGTCCTACCTGCTGGTCTTGGAGGGTCTCCTGTGAAAGCAGGGGTCGGCTGTGGCTCACTGTGTGGGCAGCTCACTGGAGGTGGAGGTCCCAGGAAATAATCATCAACATGAGCTTGCCTGGAGGCTGCTATTTTGAAAAAAATCTGGCCCCACCTACCAGTGCTGAGAAGGGTAGGAACTCAGCCCCACCTATCAGCAGAGAAGCTGCCTAAACTTCTCCCAGGCACAGAGCTGACTCTAATCACATACAGTAGCACAGCCCATCTGACAGAGGGGCAGGATTCAGCTCCACCCACTAGTGGGCAGACACCGGTCCCTCCTATCAGGAAACTGGGCACAAGCCCCTGTATCAACTTCAGCTGAAAGGAGTCAGACAACAGAAGCAAGATAGATTATGACCCTTTCACTGATCACTGAAGAAATCAAACAGTAAATCAAAAGATACTTAGAGTCAAATGGCAGCAAAGATACAACAATCCAAAACCTATGGGACACAGCAAAAGCAGTTCTGAGAGAGAAGTTTATAGCAATACAACCTCACTTCAGAAAACAAGAAAAATCCCAAATAAACAACCTAAACTTACACCTAAAGCAACTAGAGAAACAAAGAAAACCCACAGTTAGTAGAAAGAAAGAAGTCATAAAGATCAGAGCAGAAATAAATGAAATAGAGATGAAAAAATAATGGAAAAGATGAGAATAAAAGCTAGTGCTTTGAAAAAATTAACAAAATTAATAATCCTTAGCCAGACTCATCAAGAAAAAAGAGGGCTCAAATCAATAAAATTAGAAATGAAAAAGGAGAAGTTACAACAGACACTGCAGAAACACAAAGGATCATAAGAGATTAGTACAAGCAACTATATGACAATAAAATGGACAACATGAAAAAAAAGGTAATATGTTTAAAGCCTAAAAAAAAGGACAACCTTGAAGAAATGAACAAATTCTTAGGTACAATTTCCAAAACTAAACCAAGAAGAAATAGAAAAGATGAACAGACCAATCATGGGTAAATCTTCCAACAAACAAAAGTCCAGGACCAGATGGCTTCACAGGAGAATTCAACCAAAAATTTAGAGAAGTTAACACCTACCCTGAAATCATTCCAAAAAACTGCAGAGGAAGGAACACTCCCAAACTCACTCTATGAGGCCACCATCACCCTGTTACCAAAACCAGACAAAGATACCACATAAAAAGAAAATTATAGGCCAATATCACTCATGAATATAGATGCAAAAATCCTCAATAAAATACTAGCAAAACAAATCCAGCAATACATTAAAAGGATCATACACCATGATCAAGTGGGATTTATCCCAGGGAAGTAAAACTGCCGCTGTTTGCAGATGACATGATACTATTCATAGAAAATCCTAAAGTCACCAACAGAAAACCACATGAGCTCACCAATGAATTCAGCAAAGTTGCAAAATACAAAATTAATACACAGAATTATCTGACATCTCTATACATTAACAATGAAATATCAGAAAGAGAAATTAAGGAAACAATCTCATTTACCATCACAACTAAAAAGAATAAATGTCTGGGAATAAACCTACCTAAGGAGGCCAAAGACCTGTACCCTGAAAATTATAACACAATGATGAATGAAACTGAAGATAACACACACAGGTGGAAAGACAGACCATGTTCTTGTACTGGAGGAATCAACTGTCAAAATGACTACACCACTCAAGGCAATCTACAGATTCAACACAATCCCTATCAAATTACCAATGCCATTTTTCATAGAACTACAACAAAATATTTTAAAATTTGTATGGAAACACAAAAGACCCCAAAGAGCCAAAGCAATCCTGAGAAAGAAAATTGGAGCTGGAAGAACCAAGTTCCCTGACATCAGACTATACTACAAAGTTATAGTCATCAAAACAGTATGGTACTAGCACAAAAAGAGACACATGGATTGGTGGAACAGGGTAGAAGGCCCAGAAATAAACCCACACTGATGGATGATAATGTGAGAAAAATAATGTGTGTGTATATACACACATATAAATAGGTCACTTTGCTGTACAGCAAATTTTGACAAAACATTGTAAATCAATATAATAAAAAAAATTAGGGGGAGAGTGAATTAAGATGGTGGAATAGAAGGACTGGAGCTCAACTTTTCTCCCCAAAAAAACAACAAAACTACAACCAAATGCTGAGCAGCCTTCAACCAAATGGACTGTAAACTTCCAAAAAAGATATTCTACTCCAGAAGACAAATAAGAGACCACATCAAGAGGTAGGAGAGGCGATTACGTGATAGAAGCAACCCCATACCTCCTGGGTGGGAAGCCCTACACACTGGAAGGTAACTGCATCACAGAGACTCAGCTACAGGACTGAGAGTTTTGAGCCCCACGTCAAAACCGCATGCCTGGGGATCAGGCAAAGGGAGAAAGAGCCCCCGGAGCATCTGGCATTGAAGGCCAGCAGGGCTTGTGTGCAAGAGCTCCACAGGACTGGGGGAAACAGAGACCCCATTCTTGAAAGGCACACACAGACTTTCACGTGCACTGGGTCCCAGGGCAAAGCAGTCTCCAGAGGAATCCGGGTGGAACCTGACTGCAATTCTTGGAGGATCTCCTGGGAAAACAGGGGTGACTGTGGCTTATTGTGGGGGAAGGACATTGGAGGCAAAGCTCTCGGGAACATTCATCAGCCTGCATTTCTGGTTGTGGCAATTTCTGGGGAAATCTGGTCACTCCCATCAGTGCTGAGAAGCCCCAGGCCAAACAATAATCCAAGTTGGATCACAGGCACACCCATCAGCAAACAGGCTGCCTAAAGACCCCTCAGGCACACAGCCAGCCTCTAATCTCATACAGAGACAAAGCCCCATCCATCAGAGGGATAAGAATCAACCCCACCTATCACTGGGCAGGCATCAGTCCCTCCCATCAGGAAGCCTACAGCAAGCCCCCTCCATACCAACTTCAGCCACAGGGGAGGCAAACACCTGAACTAAGAGAGGCTACAACTCTATTGTTGGCAAAAAGGTCACCACACCAAAAACCTATAAAAATGAAAAGACAGAAAACTCTAACTCAGATAAGGGAGAAAGAGAAAAGCACAGAAAAACAGCTCAGTGATGAGGAGATTATCAGCTCCCAGAAAGAGACTTTAGACTGATGCTGAAGATGATGCAAGGCATTGGAAATAAACTGGAGGCAAAGATTGATCATTTACAGGAAACACTGAGCAGAGAAATACAAGCTGTAAAAATTAAACAAGAAGAGATGCAAATTCAATCACTGAAATAAAAAATTCATTAGAAGCAGCCAACAGTAGAATACAGGAGGCAGAAGAACAAATCAGTGAGGTGGAGGACAGATTAGTGGAAATCACTAATGGGGAAAATAAGAGAGATAAAAGATTGAAAGGAAATGAGCTGAGTCTCAGAGAACTCTGGGATAATGTTAAACGCACCAACATCCGTATTATAGAGGTGCCAAAGGGAGAAGAGAGAGAGAAGGGGACAGAAAAAATATTTGAAGAGATAATAGCCGAAAACTTCCCTAATACGGGAAAGGAACCACTCAGTCAAATTCAGGAAGCACAACAAGTACCACATAAAATAAACCCAAGGAGGAACACCCTGAGACACATATTAATCAAAATGACCAAAATTAAAGACAAAGAGAGTTTTTAAAGCAGCTAGGGAAAAGAAACAAATGACATACAAGGGAACCCCAATAAGGTTATCAGCAAATTTTTCATCTGAAACTCTACAGGCCACAAGGGAGTGGCATGATATACTTAATGTGATGAAAGGGAAAAACTTCCAACCAAGATTGCTTTACCCTGCAAGGCTCTCATTCAGATTTGAAGGAGAGATCAAAACCTTTACATATAAGCAAAAGCTAAGAGATTTCTGCAACACTAAACCAGCTTTACAACAAATCTTAAAGGAACTTCTCTAGGCAGAAAGGAGAAGGCCACAACCAGAAACAAACACACCACAAATGAAAAGGCTCACCAGGAAAGGCATATATACAGTAAAGATACTAAATTGTCCATGCACAATTATGCTACCAAAATCAGAAATCGCGAGAAGAGAGCACAAATGCAGGTCACTGGAGACACACGTGCAATTAAGAAACCACCAACGTAAAACAATCTCATTTGTATGTAGACTCATATATCAAAACTTCAGGGTAAAAAAAAGAGCAACAAAAACCCCAGTTAATACAATGGCAATAAGAACATATATATCAATAATTACCTTAAATGTTAATGGACTGAATGCCCCAACCAAAAGACATAGACTAGCTGAATGGATACAAAAACAAGACCCATATATATGCTGTCTTCAAGAGACCCACTTCACTTCTAGAGACACATACACATTGAGAGGATGGAAGAAAATATTCCATGCAAACGGGCATCAAAAGCAAGCCGGAGTAGCAATACTCGTATCAGACAAAATAGACTTTAAGATGAAGAACATTTTAAGAGACAAGGAAGTGCACTACATAATGATCAAAGGATCAATCCAAGAAGAAGATATAACAATTTTAAATATCCATGCACCCAACATAGGATCACCACAATATATAAGGCAACTGCTAACAACCTTAAAAGAAAAAAATCAACAATAACACCATCATAGTGGGGGACTTTAACACCCCACTTACAGCAATGGACAGGTCATCCAGACAGAAAATCAATAAGGAAACACAGACCCTGAATGAAGCATTAGATCAGATGGACTTCATAGATATTTATAGGACATTCCATCCAAAAGCAACAGAATACACATTCTTCTCAAGTGCACATGGAACATTCTCTAAGATTGATCACATCCTGGGCTACAAATCAAGCCTCAGTAACTTTAAGAAAATTGAAATCATATCAAGCATCTTCTCTGACCACAATGCTATACGACTGGAAATCAACAAGAAAAACATGGCAAAAGATACAAATACGTGGAGACTAAACAACATGCTACTAAACAACCAATGGATCACTGAAGAAATCAAAGAGGAAATTAAAAAATACCTAGAAGCAAATGACAACAAAGATACAATACTCCAAAACCTCTGGGATGCAGCAAAAGCAGTTCTAAGAGGAAAGTATATAGCAATACAAGCCTACCTCAGGAAACAAGAAAAAGCTCACATGAACAACCTAACTTTACATCTAAAGCAGCTAGAGAGGGAAGAAGCCAGGTCATGGAAACAACCTAAATGCCCATCGACAGAGGAGTGGATAGGGAAGATGAGGTACATACACACAATGGAATATTACTCAGCCATTAACAGGAATGAAATAACAACATTTACAGCGACATGGATGGACCTAGAAATTATCATGCGAAGTGAAACCAGTCAGACAATTAGACAGCAACACCCAATGCTACCACTTACATGTGGAAACTAAAGAGACACAATGAACTTCTTTGAAGAACATTCAATGACTCACAGATTTTGGAAAACCTTGGTTTTTCAAATAAGACTATCTGGGGGGTGGGGGGATGCACTGTGGGTTTGGGACACAAAATCTATCACGTTGACTTGTGATGATCTTTGTACACCTATAATTGAAATAAAATTCATTGTTACAAAAAATTTAAAAATTGGAAAAATTTTAAAGAGAAACCCACGCACCTATACTCAATGTATAACAAAGGAGGCAAGAATTTACAACAGAGAAAAAACAGTCTCATCAATACATGGTGCTGGGAAAAGTGGACAGCTACATGTAAAAGAATAAAATTAGAACACTAACACCATACACAAAAAATAAACTCAAGATGGAGTAAAAACCTAAATACAAGACCAGCTACTATAAAACTTTTAGAAGAAAATAGAGGCAGAACACTCTCTGACCTAAACCTTAGAAAAAACCTTTCTTGATCCACCTCCCACATTGATGAAAATAAAAACAAAAATAAACAAATGGGACCCAAATATATAGAAGTTTTTGCACAGCAAAGGAAACCATATACAAAACAAAAAGACAACTCAAAAGAAGGGGAGAAAATATTTGCAAATGAAGTAACTGACGAGATTAACCTCCAAAGTACACAAACAACACCCATAACCGAACAAGGAAAAAACCACCAACCCAACAGAAAAATGGGCAAAAGATCTAAACAGACATTCCTCCAAAGACATATGGGTGGCCAAAAACACATGAAAAGATGCCCAACATTAGTAATTATTAGAGAAATGCAAATCGAAACTAAGGTTAGGTATCAATCACCTTACACCACTCAGAATGGCCACCATCAAAAAGTCTACAAACAAAATAAATGCTGGAGAGAGCGCAGAGAAAAGGGCACCCTCTTACACTGTTGATGGGAATGTAAACTGATCCAACCACTATGGAAAGCAGTATGGAGGCTCCTCAAAAAACTAAAAATAGAACTACCATATGATCCAGTAATCATGCCCTTAGGTATATACCTGGAGAAAACTATAATTAGAAAAATACATGCACCTTCACCGTAAATGCAATGGAATATTATTCAGCCATTAAAAAGAATTAAGTAATATCATTTGCAGTAACATGGATGGACCTAGAGATTATCATACCAAGCAAATTAAGTCAGACAAAGACAAACATCCTATGATATGACTTATATGTGGAAAACGAAAAGAAAAAGAATACAAATGAACTTATTTGCATAAGAGAAACAGATTCACAAACTTTGAAAACAAACGTACAGTTACCAAAGGGGAGAAGTGGGATAGAGGAATGTATTGAGGGTTTGGGACTGGCATATACACACTGTGGTATATGGAATAACTAGCTAATGGGAAATTTTTGCAGAGCACAGTGAACTCTACCCACTATTCTGTGATAATCTATATTTGAAAAGAATCTGAAAAAGATTAGATGTGTGTATATGTATAAAAGAATCACTTTGTTGTACAGCAGAAATTACAACATTGTAAATCAATTATACTTCAATAAAACTTAAATAAAAAAGGAGAAGTAAAACTATCTCAGACAAGCAAAAACTAAGAATACAGCAATACTAAACTATTCTCAAAGAAATATTGAAAAGACTCCTCTAAACAGAAAATTAAGAAGATATAGGATGGATGAAATCACAATTGGAAAGTAGTCACTTAAGTAAATTGTATATAAAGCAAAAAGATAAAAACCTATTTGTCAAAGTGATGATTAACACAAAGAACAGTGAAAGGGTAAACACAAAAATGTAAAAAAAAAAAAAAAAAAAAAAAAGAGGGACATCAAAATAATAATCTAGACTCTTTTTTAGGATGTGTTTGACTATATGACTATCAGTCTAAAACAAGCAAATACAGGAAGGGTTTAACATAACTAAAGGGTAACCACAAATCGAAAAAAAAAAGAAGAGGGCACAAGCATAAAATAAAAGGAAATCATCAAACTCTGAAAAAGAAAAGGACAGGAACAAAGAAGAAACACAGAATCAACTGGAAAACAAGGTTTAAAATTGTAATGAATACATACATAACAAGAATTACCTTAAATGTCAGAAGTTTCAATTGTGGCTCAGTGGTAACAAACCTGGCTAATATCCAAGAGGATGAGGGTTCAATCCCTGGCCTTGCTTGGTAGGTTAAGGGTCCACCATTGCCATGAGCTGCAGTGTAGTTCACAGACTGGATCAAATCTGGCACTGCTGTGGCTAGGGCTGTGGCTGTGGCCTGCAGCTGCAGCTCCAATTAAAGCCCTAGCCTGGGAACGTCCATATGCTGCGGGTGTAGCCCTACAATAATAATAATAATAATAATAACAATAACAACAACAACAACAACCTTAAATGTCAATGGACGGATGTTCCCATCAGAAGACAAAGAGTAGCTGACTGGATTAAAAAAAAAAAAAAAAAAAACAAGAGTCTACAATATGCTGCCTACAACAGACCCACATTAGGGCAAAGGACACACACAGGCTGAAAGTGAAAGGATGAAAAAAGATATTTCATGCAAATGGAAATGAAAAGAAAGTGGAGGTCACAATACTCCTATCAGACAAAATACTTTAAAACAGAGGCATTAAAAAAAAGATAAAGGAGTTCCCATTGTGGCTCAGCAGAAAGGAATCTGACTAGGAACCATGAGGTTGTGGGTTCAATCCCTGGCCTCGCTCAGTGGGTTAAGGATCCAGCATTGCCATGAACTGTGGTGTAGGTTGCAGATGCGGCTCAGATCCCTCATTGCTGTGGCTGTGGCGCAGGCCAGCAGCTGTAGCTCCAATTAGACTCCTAGCCTGGGAACCCCCGCATGCTGCAGGTGCAGCCCTAAAATGACAAAAGACAAAAAAAAAAAAAAAAGATAACAAAAAACACTACTTAATGATAAAAGAATCAATTCAAGAAGAGAATATTACATTCATCAACATATATGCAACTACGATAGGAGCACCCAAATAGTAAAACAAATACTAACAGTCATAAAAGGAGAAATTAATGGGAAAACAGTAATAGTATGAAAACATCTCACTCACATCAATGGACATATCTTCTAGATAGAAAATCAATAAGGCAACAGAGATCCTAAATGATACAACGGAAAAGCTAGACTTGATATTTTCAGGACACTACATCCAAAAAAAGAGAATATACATTTGTTTCAAGGGCATATGGAACATCCTCTAGGACTGATCACATACTAGGGCACACAAAACTAACCTCAACAAATCAAAGAGTATAAAAATTATTTCAAGCATCTCTTCTGACCACAAAGGCATGAAATTAGAAATCAACCACAGGGAAAGAAATGAGAAAAAAATAACTACATGGAGATAAACATTTCACTAAAAAAAGAAAAAAATCAATGGACCAATGAGGAAATCAAAAAGGAAATTTAGAAAATACCTTGAGACAAACGACAATGAAAACACAACCATACAAAAATCTATGGGATGCAGCAAAGGCAGTCCTAAGATGAAAGTTCATAGAAATACAGCAAAGAAAGAAAGAGAGAAAGAAAAGAAAAGAAAGAAAGAAAGACAGGGAGAGAGAGAGAGAAGGAGCTCAAATAAACAATGTAACCTACCACTTAAAACAATTAGAAAAACAAAATCTAAAGTCAGCAGAAGGAAAAGAATAATAAAGATCAGAGAAGAAATAAAATCAAAATGTTTAAAAATACAATATAAAAAGTCAATAAAACCAAAAGCTCATTTTTTGAAAGGGTAAATAAAATCAACAAACTTTTGACCAGATTCACGAAGAAGAAAAGAGGACCCCTCCCAAAAAAAAAAAAAAAAAAAAAAAAAAAAAAAAAAAAAAAAAAAAAAAAAAAAAAAATAAGAAATGAAAGAGAAGAAATAACTACTGATCCTGCAGAAATACAAAAACCACAAGAGGATACCATGAACAATTATATGCCATCAAATTAGACAACCTAGAAGAAATGGACAAATTTCTAAAAACATACAGCCCACCAATACTGAATCAAGAAGAAATAATTTGAACAGAGCTATCACTAAAAGTGAAATAAAATTAAAAAAAAAAAAAAAAAACTCCCTGTAAACAAAAGTCCTGAACTGGATAGCTTCACTGCAGAATTCTGCCAAACATAAGAAGAAAAATTTATACCAATCCTTCTCAAACTTGTCCAAAAGACTGAATAGGAGGGAACACTCCCAAAGACATTCTATGAAGCCACCATCACCCTGACACCAAAACGAGAAAAAGACACTACCAAAAAGAAAAAATTACAGGCCAGTATCTTTGACAAATATAAATACAAAATGCTCAACAAAATATTAGCAAATCAAATCCAACAACACATTTAAAAAGAGCATAGACCATGATCAATCTGGATGCATCACAAGGATGGTTTAATATAGGCAAATCAATCAATGTGATACACCACAACAACAAAAGAAAAGACATAATCATCCAATCAATGCAGAAAAGGCATTTGATAAAATTCAACATCCATTCACAAAAAAAAAAAAAACCTTACGAAAATGTGTACAAAGGGAACGTATCTCAACATGATAAAAGCTATTTATGACAAACCCACAGCCAATGTAATACTCAATGGTGAAAAGCTGAAAGCCTCCACTGAGATCTGGAACAAGACAAAGATACCCACTCTCCCACTTCTCTTCAACATAGTATTGGAAATCCTAGCCAAAGCAAACAGACAAGAAAAAGAAATTAAAAGTATCCAATTTGGAAGAGAGGAGGTAAAATTATCATTATATGCAGATGACATGACATTACATATAGGAAACCCTAAAGATTCCACACAAAAACTACTAGTAGTGATAAACAAGCAAGGTAGCAGGATACAAAATTAACATACAGAAATCTGTTGTATTTCTTTACAGTAACAATGAAATATCAGAAAGGGAAATGAAAAAAAAAACTTTTGAAATTGCATCAAAAAAAAAAAAACTTAGGAATAATCCAACCCCAAAGTGAAAAACTTATATGCTCAGAATTATAAAACACTGATAAAGGAAAGTGAAAATGATTCAAAGAAATGGAAAGATACCTCATGCTCTTGGAAGAATTAATATTGTTAAAATAGCCATCCTACCCAAAGCAATCTACAGATTCAATGTGATCCCTATCAAATTACCCAGGACATTTTTCACAAAACTAGAACAAACAACCCTAAAATTTATTTAGAACTACAAAAGACCCAGAATTGTCAAAGCAATCCTTAGGGGAAAGAACAAAACTGGAGGCATAATCCTCTCAGACCTCAGGCAATACTAGAAAGCTACAGTCATCAATACAGTATGACACTGCCACAAAACAAGAAACACAGATCAATGGAACAGTACAGAAAGCCCAAAATAAACCATGTACCTATCATCAATCTTCAACAAAAGAGGCAAGAATATACAAGGGAAAAAAATAGTCGCCTCATCAAGTGGTGCTGGGAAAGTTGAAGAGCCACATGCACATCAATGAAGTTAGAACACTCCTTCACAACACACACAAAAACAAATTCAAAATGGCTTAAAAACTTAAATATAAGACATGACATCATAAAACTCCTAGAAGAGAACAAAAGCAAAATTTTCTCTGACATAAATTGTATCAATATTTTCTTAGTCTCCAAAGGCAATAGAAATAAAAGCAAAAATAAATCAGACCTAATCAAACTTCTAAAGCTTTTGCACAGCAAAGAAACCGTAACAAAATGAAAAGATAACCTATAAAATGGTAGAAAATACTCGCAAAGGATGCAACCAAAATTAATTTCCAAAATACATAGATGATTCATACAACTCAATAACAATTAAAGAACCCAATTAAAAAATGGGCAGAAGATCTAAATAGGCATTTCTCCAAAGAAGACATACAGATGGCCAACAGCACATGAAAAGATGCTCAATACTGCTAATAACTAGACACATGCAAATCAAAACTAAAATGAGGTATCAGATCATACCAGTCAAAACAGCCATCATTAAAAAGTCTACAAATAATAAATGCTGGACAGGGTGTGGAGAAAAGACAAGCTTCCTATGCTGTTGGTGGGAACGTGAATTGGAGGAAAGTATGGCAGTTCCTTAAAAAACCTAAAATAGAGTTACCATATAATTCTGCAATCACACTCCTTGGCATATAACCCCAGAGAAAACTCTAATTCAAAAAGATACATGAACCCTAATGTTCATAGCAGCACTATTTACAATAGCCAAGACATGGAAGCAACCTAAATGTCCATCAGAAGACATTTCTGATAAAGGGATAGAGAAGATCAGTATAACTACACAACAGAATGCTACTTAACCATTAAAAAGAATAATTGCCATTTGCAGCAACATGAATGGACCTAGAGATTATCATACTAAGTGAAGTTGTCAGAGAAAGACAAATATGCTATCACTTATATGTGGAATCTAAAAAAATTATACAAATGAACTTATTTACAAAACAGAAACAGACTCACAGGCATCAAAAACAAATTTATGGTTACCAAAGTAGGGGGCGATAAATTAAGTTTGGGACTAGCAGACACAAACTACTATATATAAGATGGATAACAAGGTCCTACAGTATGGTACAGGGAACTGTACTATAATGATATAATTATAATATATATATGTATTATTATAATATATATTATAGATATTATACAATATATGGTGTAATATCTTATACTGTAATGGAAAAGAATATGAAAAAGAATAGGTACATATGTATGAATAACTGAATCACTTTGTTGTACACCAGACACAAAAATCGAATAAACTTCATTTTATTTTTTTACTTTTGTCTCTCTTTTTTTTTTAAGGGTCACACCCACATAGCATATGTAGGTTCCCAGGCTAGGAGTTGAATCAGAACTACAGTTGCTGGCCCTACTTCAGGACAGCCACAGCAATGTGGGATCTGAGCCACATCTGTGACCTACACCACAGCTCACAGTAACACCAGATCCTTAATGCACTGAGTGAGGCCAGGGATCAAACCTGCATCCTCATGGATACTAGTCAGGTTCGTTAACCAATGAACCATGACGGGAACTCCTCAAACATACTTCAATTAAAATAAATCTACCTCATTGGGCTGTTGTGAGGGTAAAAACAAAAACAATAACCATGGAAGTTCTTCACAAACTGAAAGGTGATCTATAAATACAAGGAATCATTATTTTAATAATACACCCCTAAGTCCTAAGAGTTCTTTCTAAAGAAAAAAAAAAGTTTAGGCAGATTACAGTGAAACCTCGGTTATTCTCAGATTTTGTTTCTGGACTCTGCTCTATGTGGAGTACATATTTTAAAAAAGGAAAATCTAACCAGTTGTGTTGACTACTTGAGAAATACCGTGGATAATGCTTTGGGGTGGGTGCAAACAAAGCACTGGAGCTACTCTCTGGTTCCTGGCTGGAGTCTACAACTAAGAGGCTCTCACCCGAGACAGGTGGGAGAGAAGAGCAGGCCTTACTGTCTGCAGGGAGTGGCAACCAGACCTGGCAGATCCGGCATTCTCAGCAGCTTCCCAGAGAGCTCTTGATGTCTGCATGTTCATCATGACGCAGACTGAGATCGCTGGTGGGGATGCCCCAGAAACTGCTGAGAGTCGCCATGATTTCTGGTGAGCTCATGAGAGGTACCCACCTGAATGCTTCAGACTGAGATTTGAGGGAAGGCTTCTCTGACCCTTGGCTCCCCTCAAAATTCCAGTGGTTTTATGAGCCCCTAATTCTCTATATTAAGACCTGTAATTCCCAGAATGTAGAGCATAACTTCTGTTTTCCCTATTGGGCCCTGTCTGATACAGATCTTTCCCTTTCCACCAATGCCATGTGCGACAAAAATCTGTTAAGCATTTACTATAAGTGACCATGAATCAGTCACTTTGCTAAGTGCTTTACATGTATGATCTCATTTAAGCCTTATCATAAATCTTACAATATCAATCCTGTTACTTCTTCCACTTTACAGATAAAGAACTGAGTTTGGAGAGGTTAATTTCCCTAAAATCACACAATAAAATATGCAGAGCCATAGATTTCAGAGCTACAATACCCTTATAAAAGTAGCCAGTCGGATAACACTTTTTTCAATGATATATTTTGAAAATCCAATGGAAGATCTGAGTAATCATTTCCCAAATAATGTGGCCAATTCTAACTGAGCTAAGCTCTAAAAAAAAAAAAAAAAACTATCATTGACACTGGAGCGGTCAGAGACCTAAAGTTATTGGTGAAATTAGGAACACAGAAGGTAAGTGTTTGGTGCCAACAGGCACTATTTAAAAATCAGACCTGGTTTTTGAATCAGAGGTGGGGCCAGGAGAACGATGCTGCTGGTGGTGGCCATGATCACCTCTGCAAGAAGCTCTGGAAGAAGGTCTTGAATTCTGATTACCGTCACCTCTCCTACTGAATAGAGACCTAGAGTAGCTTCTTACTTGACTTTCAATGTAAGTTTCAGAAAGATTTCTTTCTTCACTAAAGAGACACTGCTTTGAGCCTCATGATATTAGCTGAGCAGGAGCCCATGAGACAGACATTAACGTGATTAAAAACTTCAGCGGTGGTCACAAGGTATGTTAGTGATTAACACCATTTCCTGGATCCAGTCAAAACAGTATGCATTCCTTCCTAGAGATAACTTCAAATATGTCTGTCATTGGATTGGGTTGAAGGGAGAGGAAGAAAAGCAAAATAAACAAGGAAGTTAAAGAATTGCTTTTGTAGTAGACATCTGAATTCTACTGCCCAAACTAGAACATGCAAGAAATGTTTGGGATCTCCATCCCTCTAAACTGATGGGAAATTCAATTTTAGTCATTGCTAGGGTTCCCTCTCCTCCTTCCCTACCCTCAGGGACATGTGAAAGTCCACAAGTTCTTTTGCAGAGCAGGCTATTCAGGAAGGCCTCCCTGGCAACTGTCCCTGGGTCACTGCTGACCATCATCTTGCAAGGTCACATGGCTTGGAAATGAGGCTCTGCTGCAACTGTACCACACATAGGCTCAGGAATCTTTACACCTTTGGGTGCCCTCTCTGGGGCTGTACTTCTCTGGAAAGCATGAGTCATTCCTCACTGAGGACTTGGCCTTCCCTGGAATGTGTTAAGGGAGTGGGGTTCTGTCCCTGGTACTTTGTACCCATGACCCACCTATCATTCAAGTCATTTTCTTCAAAGCGCTTTTCTCTAGGTAAATTAATATGGTTCATTTGGAACATTTATTTTAAATATTTCCCATCTTTATCCAGACCCCTCCCCGTCAAACATATATTGAAAGCTTACTACAAACCAAGTATGAATTCAAGGATTTTTAAACTAGGCTATTTTAATTACAAAGATAATTCTATGATGTAGGTTCTGTTTTATTAATCCTATTTTACAAATGAGGCAACTGGACCCAGAGAGTTTAAGTAACTCATCTAAAGTCACACAGCTAGAATGGCCAAGGCAGGATTTAAGACTCAGAGTATCTGGTTCTAGAGTCCAACTTCTTTACCACGTCATTCAATCTTTCCCTACTACTAACATTCAAAATTTTACCTCTGGATTATGAAGAATATGCCCACTCTTCCCTCCCTTTATTCTTCCCTTCCATTCTTTCTTCCCTTCTTCAGTGTTTACTCAGACAAAACAAATCTGTTTTATTTTCTAACCCCCACATCCATAGCCTTTGATTTTAATTGCTCCTCTTGTTGAAATAATTCTTTTTTTTTTTTTTTTTTTTTTTTGCTTTTTAGGGCCGCACCCGCTGCATATGGAGGTTCACAGGCTAGGGGTCGAATCGGAGCTGTAGCTGCCGGCCCACACCACAGCCACAGCAATGCCAGATCCAAGCTGCATCTGCAAACTACACCACAGCTCACGGCAAGGCCAGATTGTTAACCCGCTGAGCAACACCAGGGATCAAACCCACAACCTCATGGTTCCTAGTTGGATTCGTTTCCGCTGCACCATGACAGGAACTCCTAAGCTTATTTTAAATTTGATGCTGTCTGGTTTATTAATTCTACATCCTTTGGTATATGCTTTCCATTTGTAGCTTTTGAGAGTATAAATATATTGTCACCTTTTCCCTGGGACTCAGATCACTCTGGGAGTATCAGCTGTGCCTCGGCTGACAGTAGGTATCTAGAATAAAGGGTGAAAGCTCAGGTCCTTGCCTATGCCTTTTCTGGTGAGCTTAGGAAACAGGCAAAAAATGTACTTCTGGGCTCCACCATTCCCTACTCACTCCAAACTCCCTGCCAGAAAAGCAACAGACACTGCCCCTTGAAGCAAGTTAAACCAGTTTTCAAAATAATGGCTAACATTTCTTGAGTACTTGATACATATCAGTCCAGCTTTAAGCACTTTTATCTATATTGCATCTTTTAAGTTGCAGAAGGAGTTAGAGATGAGGCACCTTTTAAGTCACAGAAAAGAGTCAGACTGGGTTACAATGCCCATTTTAGAGATGAGAAAACAAAGATAGAAAGCAAGTAACTTTTCTAAAGTCACAGAGCAGTAGTGGTGGAGGCAAGATTAAAATCTGGAACATTTGGCTTTAGAACCCATGCTCTTAGCTTTTATACCATGCATTTACTTTTATATGAAGGTTCCTGTCCCGGGCCTTCTGTGGTCCCAATTATAATCTGCTTTCCACCCAAGTAGGCTCCAGCACTTCCCTGATGTCACCTTCATGTTTCTAACTGGTACTGGGCCAACAAAGCTGTTTTTTTGCCTGGCAAGCAATTTTCTGCCCCAGCAATGGAAGAGAATGAACAGGATACAACCGGAAAACTTTTGTAATCGGCTTCCAGTGTGGTACCAGATCCCCTTCTCCCTCTTCACACTCACTCACCTCATCCTTCATGTCCCCATCACCTCCCTGTCCCCTGCCACACACACTCTGCAAGCCAATCATATTCTGCCCCCTCGGGATCTTTATTCATTCATTCATTCCCATGTTATTACATGTATCAACTTGTTTATGTGACATCTTTGGGGTTGGTTCAAGGAAGACAGCCAATATCTCACATTAGGTCATATTAGGCAGGAAACATCTGTATATGTAATTTCCGATGTAATTTATTCACTAACACAAACCTCCAAAAAATATCTAGCTCCATGAGCGCTAACCTCTGCTCTTCACTAGATATTTCCTTCCGGCTCATATTCAGTCTCCAAAATCAACACAGGAATTCTATTATTATCAGTCTTTAAACTGTCTAGTCTCCTGCAGAAATGGATCCTGAAATACAGCTGCATACACGTAAATACTCAGAGTCAGAGCAAAACTGAACATTCTAAATGACAACATTTTTGAGTCCTTCCTACCAGTGCCTCAGATAATGGACTTTCTCAGTCTTGACACTGATGTTTAATACATGTTGATTTTAGCACTTTTAATGGTTTTCTTGAATAAAGCCAATTAACTCTCTCTCTCTCTCTCTGGTCACATTTAAAAGGCCACCAGGAGAGAGGAAACAAATCTGACTAGTATCCATGAGAACGCAGGTTTGATACCTGGCCTCGCAAGGTGGGTTAAGGATCTGGCATTGCCATGAGCTGTGGTGTAGGTCGCACACACGGCTTGGATCCAGCATTGTTGTGGCTGTGGTGTAAGCAGCGGCTACAGCTCTGATTCAGCCCCTAGCCTGGGAACCTCCATATACCGCAGAGCAGCCCTAAAAAAACAAAATAAGAAACAAACAAACAAGGGCACCAGACTTCACATTAACCACAGTCCTTCTACAAATGTCTAGGACTCATGTTTTGGCCCAGGATAGGCCTGCTGGTCCGAACCTTGCTCTTCACCTGAACTGTAGTCAACCTTCAAAGCTCAGTTCGAATGTTCCTACCTCCAGGAGTCACGTCTCATTATTCAGCTTAAAATGATCTCTCTGATCCTACACAGCAAAGAGGTTATAAAGGCCACACACATGCAGAGTTTGTTCCCTTTTTCTGTGAGTGTCTGCATTCAGGTTCTCCAAACCATCTGCTAGGCTGTCCACAGTCCCAACCAAGGCTGACCACAGAAGTCAGACATGAAGACATTTTCCTTCTGGCCTTCCCGCGCTCTAACAGCCCCCTTTCCTTTCCAGTTTACCCCGGGGTGCACACACAGTTTAGATTTGCATTGCAATTATAGTTTGAGCTATAAATTAGCCGCCAAGCCTGGCTCTTTTATGACTTAGTTTCATGACTGAACCAGTCACTTTACTCACCTGATTCACATTTTCCTCTACTACAAAAAGAGAAAGCTGGTCTATGTGGTTTCTGAGGCTCAGTCTATGATTCAGGTTGTAGATTCCTTTAGGTCATAGACCTCATGCCCTGATTTTCTGGGGGGGGCGGGGCGGGGGGGGGAGAGGGCCATGGTTTCTACAGCACTGTGAGCAAATACTAGTGACTTTATATTGTTAGACGGATCAAGAAATCAGTTATTATCTTAGGTGCCTTTGTAGTCCTATTTAGTAGGTGGGCCTTGATCTAGTGGATTGCCATCACGGGCATATTTTCAGAAATAAGCCCTGGAAAACAGAGACAGCATTGATCAGCTGGCCCTTTTTTTTTTTCCAGAGGAGGCAAGTTTCTTAAGACTTACTCATCCTGATCAGCTTCCCTGAGAAAACATCCTCTAGGTAACACAGAGAAATTGAGATGTGCTACAGGTTGCTTATTTCCATATCCAAAGTGCACAATTTCCATTTTCCAAAAAATTCTCATCAAGACTCTGAAGGAAAAACATTTTTTTAAATGTTTTCTGGCAGGGGCTTTCCTGGGAAGAACCACATCCTTAGGATATTGTCTGAGGGTGATGGTGAAAAGAGAAATTGGATTCTTTCCTGAGGTTAAATCACTAACTTCAGAAAACTGCTCCCCTACTGACACTGCAGAGAGGAGCAAAGAGCTGGCTTCAAATGCAGAAACCCAAACCTGCATGGGCATTTCTGAAAATACAAGAAGCAGACCATCATCTACAGAAAAACTAGAAAGAGAAAGTTAACAAAGCTACAGTAATCAAGACAGTGTGGTACTGGCACCAAAACAGACACACAGACCAATGAAACAGAACAGAGAACCCAGAAATAAACCCAGACACCTATAGTCAATTTATCTTCGACAAAGGAGGCAAGAATATAAAAATGGGAAAAAGTCTCTTCATCAAGTGGTACTGGCAAAACTGGACAGCTACATGTGAATCAATGAAACTAAAACACACCCTCACACCATGCACAAAAATAAACTCAAATGGCTTAAAGACTTTAATGTAAGACAAGATACCACAAAACCCCTAGAAGAGAACATAGGCAAAACATTCTCTCACATCAACCACACAAACATTTTTCTAGGTCAGTCTCCCAAAGTAATAGAAATAAAACCAAAAATAATGGGACCTAATCAAACTGACAAGCTTTTGCACAGCAAAGAAAACCATTAAAAAAATTTTTTAAGACAACCTACAGAATGGGAGAAAATAGTTTCAAACAACGCAACCAACACGGGCTTAATCTCTAAAATATACAGACAGCTCATACAACTCAACAGCAAAACAACAAATAACCCAATTGAAAAATGGGCAGAAGATCTGAATAGACATTTCTCCAAAGAGCACATACAGATGGCCAACAGGCACATGAAAAAATGCTCAACATCACTAATTATTAGAGAAATGCAAATCAAAACTACAGTGAGGTACCACTTCACACTGGTCAGAATGGTCACCACTAGTAAGTCTACAAATAACCAGTGCTGGAGAGGATGTGGAGAAAAGGGAACCCCCGCCCTACACTGCTGGTGGGAATGTAGATTGGTACAACCATTATGGAAAACAGGATGGAGGTTCCTCAGAAAACTAAATATAGAACTACCATATGATGCAGCAATTCCACTCCTGGGCATATATCTGTACAAAACTTTCATTGAAAAAGATACATGCACCCGTATGTTCATTGCAGCACTATTCACAATAGCTAAGCCATGGAAACAAACAACCTAAATGTCCATCAACAGATGAATGGATTAAGAAGGTGTGGTACATGTACATAAGGGACTACTACTCAGACATAAAAAAGAATAATGTCATTTGTGGCAATATGCATCCATAGAGGCTCTCATAATAAGTGAAGTCAGAAAGAGAAAGGCAAATACCACAGGATTATCACATACACCTGGAATCTAATATATGGCACAAATGAACTTACCTACAGAAAAGAAACTCATGGACATGGAGAGCACACCTGTGGTTGCCACGGGGGAGGAGGAAGGAGTGGGATGGACTGGGAGCGTGGGGTTAGTAGATGCAAACTATTGCATTTGGAGGGTAAGTAATGAGATCCTGCTGTACAACACAAGGAACTATAATCACTTGTGATGGAACATGATAGAGGATAATGTGAGAAAAAGAATGTATATATATATATATGTATAATTGGGTCACTTTGCTATACAGCAGAAATTAACAGAACACTATAAATCAACTATAATAAAATTTTTTAAAAAAAGAAAAGAAAGAGAAAGCTAGCGCCCCTGGGGTGACCCCAACCGGTAACTGTGTGACTCCTCCACCACCCTAGTTCTTCTAAGAGAGTTTAACAGGCCATAATCTTCACAGCTTATTCCCCACACGGGCACACAGTGGAGGGGCTGGCTCTCTGCCGTCACATCAGTTAAAGCCCAGCCAAGCAGTGGGAATTCTCTGTATTTTGTTCCATTAATAGAATCCAATTACCATCTGGTGGTATGCTATAGGGAAGTGCTATTCTTCTGCGTCAGCAAACACAAAATGCAGCAGTCTGGGTGAGCAAGCTAGGAGATTTCAGAGCTTAGAGCAAAAGATAGAGAAATCATTTTATTTCTTTGCAAAGAATCTCATGCCCATTGGGAGTCCCCTGACTTCAGGATACAGCTAGTTGAGCTTAGCCTTACAAAGGCAAAGAACTTATTCTGGTGTCATGCTGACCTTTAAGATGTGAAACCCTTTGCCCAGGCCTAAGCTTATGTATTCTGGTATGTTTTACTTACTAACTGCTTCCATCCCTCCTGAATGCAGCCCCACTAGATACCTTTCCTTGTAAGGTAAGAAGCTACTACTTCTTCAAAACTGCTCTCTTGAGGCAATACTGAATAGCCCTGACCCTCATTCAGCCCTCTTCACTCTTCTTGACTGAGGTCCTCCCCCTGGTGAGGGAAGCCACAGACTGCCTCATGGCAAATGGTTTGATGGATGCGAAAATAGTTTGATGCATTGTTTAATGGATATATTTAGTCTGATGGATGCTTAGCTCAAAGATTCTCTTGGCAAACTCCTGAGATCATTTATTCTACCAAAAATGGAAAAGTAGTTATACCTAGAATCTCTCTTAGACAATCTGAAACTTCGGTTGGATGCTTAAAGAATTAGAGCAAATGCAAGTACTGCCAGAGTGATAGAAAAGGAAGAGCTAGGAAAGAAAGCAGGGGCAGAGTGTCTTCTAAGTGTAACTAAGACACAGCACTTACTTATCACAGATCTTCTAGATGCCTCTAAATTAAAAGATTTTCTATCTGTCCCTTTCAACCATTAAAATTTCTAATTTGCTTCTTTTTGATTTACACCTTTCTCTTTTCCTTCATGGAGGCACACCAGATGTTGCAAAGAGGAAGGCACTGAAAAAGGCCAGGAGGAGTTCCCATCTGTGGTGCAGCGGAAACAAATCTGACTAGGAACCATGAGGTTGTGGGTTCGATCCCTGGCCTCACTCAGTAGGTTAAGGATTCGGCACTGCCATGAGCTGTAGTGTAGGTCGCAGACGCGGCTAGATCTGTCGTTGCTGTGGTATAGGCCAGCAGCTGTAGCTCCAATTCGACTCCTAGCCTGGGAACCTCCATATGCCACAGGTGAGGCCCTAAAAAGCAAAAAGAAAAAAGAAAAAGGTCAGGAAACAGGATTCGGAGTCCTTAAATGTAATACTTACTGGGCTGCCTCCAAACCCAAGTTGTCTCCTTGTGACCAGGCAATCTGTCTAGATTAGAGACAAATCTACGGCCTGAATCAAAGCAGAACAAAGGGCTACCATGTTTCCCTTTCCCAGAGGCCCCACACCCAAATCTCAGCCCCCTTGGTCCCCCTCCTCTGCATGTGAACAAGAAGAATCTACTGGAGTTCCTGTCGGGGCTCAGTGGTTAATGAACCCAACTAGCATCCATGAGGACATGGGTTCTATCCCTGGCCTTGCTCAGTAGGTTAAGGATCCAGCATCGCTGTGAGCTGTGGTGTAGGCCAGCAGCTGCAGTCCAATTCGACCCCTAGCCTGGGAACTTCCATATGCCATGGGTGTGGCCCTAAGACGACAAAAAGAAGCAGCAGCAGCTACTGTTGGAGGGATGAAGCACAGAGACAGCATATCTGCCCCAATGTCTGCAGAAGAGACTGTAGGAAGCCAGCCATGTAGATATCCTAGACCAGGATAGCAGTCAGGCCATCTGACCTCACTTCGGACTTTGTGAATTAAACAAAAACCCTTGAATCTCTTGGGCTTTTTTTTTCCTTTTATTCGTAGTCAAAACAGTCCTATATAATGCAGCCAGGAATCGCAGGAAACCAAAACATGGTTCAAAAGAATTGTAAATTTCAGACTGTCTTCTATGTCCTAGGCCAGGCAAAACTATATAAAACTTTTCCTTGGAACCCTCTACACTCCCATTTTGTCCTTTGTCTACTTTTCCAAGTCACCAGCTTTCATTCAATGCACAGGATTTTCTGGTACATATACTTCCGATGTTAAATCCTGCTCCCAGAAAATATTTTCAACCCATAACGTGTGTTTTATAATCAGTGAAAGAGTATTAAGCATGGACTATGTATTAGAATGATTACATACGATCTCAATCATCACAAGACTGTACAAGGTTGGTAATATTCCTACTTAAGAGATTTGGAAAGTGGAGACCATAAACATTAATTGTTCGGTCATATGTCTAGTAAGCAACAGAACTGGGATTTGAACTCAAGGTCTTTCAATCCCAGGTTAAATGTTCATTCCAAAACAGCCAGCATACTACGTCTCAAAAAAAAAGAAGAAGATGGGTTGCCCCCTCTCAGGTCAGGTCAGCTCAGAATGAACAACAAATTGAAGAGACTTCTGCTGCAAATGCACACAAAGGCAGCATGTGGTGGGAGTGAGCAGCACATCAGAGAGCTCTGTGCACAAGCTCAAGACAGAAAGTGAAAGTGAGAGGAAAGCAGCATGTTTATTGCCATGTGCAGGGGGGAGATGCCCTTATAATAAGAATTTACAGCAAGCACAGCAAATCTCTCTTAACCAAAGAGTTGTACGCTGAATACCTTGTGGAGGGAATCTTCTGAGTCCTCTGCAAATTTTAAAACATAGTAACACATAGCGATAGAGATGTAAGACATGGACACTATACCAGGACACTCCTGATAAAGAGCATCTGCCAGCTCTCTGGCAGGAGGAATTGCTGGTCCACATTAAGTTCAAAGTTGTTGAAATGCTGACTTGAGGAATCCATTAAAGAATATCCATTTTGATATTTCATTTCAAAAGAAATCCTCTTCGTTATAAATCTATTTTAAAAAGCCCAATACAGTAGTGTTAGTGTCATATCCACGTGTCCCCATGGAATTTACCAATCAGGTGTTCCTGCTACTGATGCTCAAGTGAGGACAGTTATCCCCGCCTGTCTGCACTCTGGCACACCTCTGAGAGAAGAAGAGTGGGAGATGGGACCAAGAAAGGAAACTTGCAAAACTGTTGCCCTGAAGGTTGTGAGTCTAGGCTAAAACGATAATGACGACCAGTTCTCCTGTTTTTGCCAGGGATAACGTGAAGACAAAAGGAATAATGCTTATGTCTTTCCAGTCACAGATTAGCTTTTCTTTTTAACAAAGGACTTAAGATAATTCCATTACAGTCAACTCATGGGTAGTATTTATTTCAGAAAAAAAATTGTATAAATATTATGTAGGTCACCCAAGTTAAATGAATTGGGCAATAAAGGATTTGTTAATCCTTTCTCTGCTGGGCACTGCGCTAGGTGCTGTTTTTATTAAAGACTAATTGGGCATTTAGTTGGCTGGGGAATAGCAACTGCTCTGAAATGTGAGCTATTTTGAATAATAGCTATCAGTTTAATAAGGATTTACTCTGAAGACTTTATGGGCACAGAGGGAAAGGATTTCAGAAAAAGACCTGTGCTTATAGGGCCCATGCAATTCCATTAGACAATGTTTTCCCATGAGTCCCTGGAAATGGATATTGCTTTTCCCCATGGAGTCACAAGGCTTGTGTTTGTTATTAACAAGGAAGAAATAAAATGTCTGACAACTCAACAACTGGCTAATTTGATCTTTCCAAGATAGAGTTAGCTTAAAATCTGGCCTCTCAGACTTGTGGTAGAAGAAGAAATTCACTTTCAAGGAAACAGAGTTAAACCAAGTACTGATCTTCCAGAGAGAAGAAAAAATGTTTTTGTTGATCCTTTACTCTCATCTATATTTTCTTGAAATTAATAGTTAGATCTACAGGCTTGAGCGGATTCAGATTCACTATTTTGCCAAGACCACTTCATCAGTGACTCTATCACTTCTACCAGCAGGCAATGATGCCTGCTTCTCTCCCTGTTTGTGATATTAGCAGTCATTGATTATCAGTGTTCAGATTTATTAACCCACTAGGGCTTGCAGACGGTGATACTCTGTCATTCCTTTCCTACTTTTTAGGTGGAGTACTTCCATAAAGAAAAACTTCCTGTCAGCAACTACTTGGTTACCCTAAAGTACCCTGAGATCACAGGAGAAAGGCAGGATTCAAACTCCAGAAGTCATGATGAAAATATTGATAACTTGAACATTGCACAACACTGAACCGCATCCCCCCAAAACACACACACACTCAAATAAACTTCTGCATGATCAAAAATACCATAAGAGGAGTTCCCATCGTGGCGCAGCAGTTAATGACTCCAACTAGGAACCATGAGGTGGCGGGTTCGATCCCTGGCCTTGCTCAGTGGGTTAAGGATCCGGCGTTGCCGTGAGCTGTGGTGTAGGCTGCAGACACGGCTCGGATCCCGCATTGCTGTGGCTGTGGCAAAGGCCGGCGGCTACAGCTCCTGTTAGACCCCTAGCCTGGGAACCTCCACATGCCGCGGGTACGGCCCTAAAATGACAAAAGGCAAAAAAAATAAATAAAAAATAACATAAGAAAGGTTAAAATACAAATGATAAACTGGATAAAAAGTTGCAACACATATCACAAAGAGCTAATCTCTCTAATATGTAAAGAACGCCTAGAGATGGAAGAAAAAGAATAATCAGCCAAAAGAAAAATCAGCAAAGCATACAAAGAGTTCACAGAAAGCTGAATATAAATCAAATGCCACTTTAAGAAATGAAATGATGTGCAAACTCAATCACAATAAAAATTTAAATTAAAAATACACTGAGATACCCGGGATAGACCATGACAGAACAGAATATAAAAAAGAAACAGGTATAAATGAGTCACTTTGCTGTACAGCAGAAATTTGCACACACTGTAAATCAACTATATTTTAAAAAATTTAAGTACACTGAAACATCTTTTTTCACTCACCAGGTTAGCAAATATAGAGTAATTTTTTTTTTTGTCTTTTTGCCTTTATCTAGAGCCGCACCTGTGGCATATGGAGGTTCCCAGGCTAGGGGTCTAACAGGAGCTGTAGCTGCTGGCCTTCACCACAGCCACAGCAACGCAGGATCCGAGCCGCGTCTGCAACCTACACCACAGCTCACGGCAACGCCGGATCCTTAACCCACTGAGCAAGGCCAGGGATCGAACCCACAACCTCACGGTTCTTAGTCGGATTCATTAACCACTGAGCCACGAAGGGAACTCCTAGAGTAATTTTGATAACATCTTCTCTCGGCAGGGCGTGAGAACAGGCAGTCTTGCACATTGCCAGTGAGAGAGTAAATTGACTCTCTTACAGAAAGAAATTTATCAATTTCTATCAAAATTACAGATGCATATATCTTTTGTCCCAGCTTTCCATCACTGGGAATTTATTCTACAGATATTTTGCATGCAAGCAAAATTACATGAGTTGTTTACTGCAGCATACTTCGTAAAAGCAAAAGACTAAGCAACCCTAAAAGATCATCGACTATCCTAGATGGACTAGGTAAATAAACTGTTGTTCCTCCACACAATGGAATACTATGCAGCTGTAAAAAACAGAGTCTTCTCTGCACTAATATGGAAAGATCAGTAGAATATTGAGAAAAGTGACATACGAAGAACAGAGTGGGGAGAGCACTTGGGCACTGATGCAGGCAGTCCAAGCTTCATTGTCTGTAGAAATTTAAAAGCAGTTTAAAAAACTGACTAAAGGAGTTCCCATTGTGGTTCAGTGGTTAATGAATCTGACTAGGAACTATGAGGTTGTGGGTTCGATCCCTGGCCTCGCTCAGTGGGTTAAGGATCCGGCATTGCCGTGAGCTGTGGTGTAGGATGCGGACGCGGCTCAGATCCCCCACTGCTGTGGCTGTGGCGAAGGCCGGCGGCTACAGCTCCTGTTAGACCCCTAGCCTGGGAACCTCCACATGCCCTGGGTGCGCCCCTAGAAAAAGAAAAAAAAAGCTGACTGAAAATTGGTCTTTAAAAAAAAAAAACATTATCATGTGCCAATACTTCTAAGCAATACTCCTTCTTCCAAAACTCTTTTACTGGTCTAAGTTCTAGACAATTGTTGTTTCTCTTAAGTCTACAGGGGACAACACTTTCAACACCCTGCCTTTGGCGTGTACACTGGCACAGAACAGTGTAACAGTACATTACCTTTTGGGTAAAAAGGTGGAAAGATAAGAATACATGTTGGTGTCAGCTTGAATCTGAAGAAAGATGTGCTAGATGGCTAAACAAGCAATTAATAACTGTGGTGCCACTGGTGGTACAGGTCTGAGCAGATGGGAAACAGGTTGAGAAAGAGACACTTGACTGTGCGCCCATGCATCCGCATACACTCACAAATGCACACACGAACACGTGTATACAATTATATATGACTTCTGAACAGTGTAAATGTATTCCCTATTAAAACTAAATTAAAACAACAATGAAAAATAAAAACAAGACAGGTATGGGAAACTCAAGAGGAACCCCTTCCCAATAATACATTTTGGGGAATGCTTACCAAATTTTTTAGATGTTTTTATAAATTTGCAACTTTTATCTTACAAAAAGGAGAAATAAAAATACATGAACTTTAACATCTGCACATCGGGGTTATCTAAAAGTACTTCCTTCACGTATGCTCAGGCTTGGGGAAAAAAAAAATCACATATGCTTCAGCTGAGCTTTATCATTAAAGATTCTGACGATTCTGAATAGAGCATCTATTTGCCTCATTTGTCTCAGTTCCAGTCAGACTACAAACTGCATAATGCATCAAAGTTATATTTATTTATAGCCTATTAGTCACACAAGCTCTTTACAGAGATGCTGGAAGAAATTTTTTGAAAATTGGGAAATAGATTTTATGGTCTAATTCTCATCTCCTCTGGATATACCTGTAACAGTAGGATATTCCAAGGTCATTTTTAACAACTGTGTCTATAATCAAGATTCTGATTGCCCTAGTTCTAAAAGTAGAGGCCAACTGGTTATATTTTACACAAAAATTTGTGACGAGAACTTGAGCAACCCCCAGCCAGAGACCAGGACTCCTCACAAAGATCCTGTCTGTAAATCTACTGCCTTGTAATAGAGGAGAGACTGAAGACCACAAAATAGTTGTTTAACAACACTGGAAACTGCTATAAATAAAACATATCAAGAAAAAGAATCAAATCAAAACAAATTACAGAAATAATCACCTAAGCCCCCTCCCCCAACCTTTGCTCTTAAATACAGAGTGGGGCATAAGAAACCCCAAATGCTGCAGAATAAGATGATGACAGAGCTCTGTAGATGGTGCGGCCGGTGGCAGCCCTGCCTGCTCAGACCTTGCCTTCCAAACTCTGGTAGGGAGAGGAGTCATGCCTGAGCCTGTTCCGATTCAGAGAAGTAGAGGGAATTCAGGGACAGAAAGTGGACCAAAGTCCTGGAGGAACAGAGGGCAGCAGAATATTAATGTTAATCCCATACAGTATTTATTTCTAAATGTGACATAATGTACTTTTAATCTCAGGAAGTTTCATTTGGTTCCTTTATAAATCTCTTCCATGTTTCTCCTATGTAAAGGTTTTCCTTAAAATCCTTGAAGATATGTAATAGCTGAAGTCCTTATCTGCTTATCGAAACAATTCTGTTATTTCTAGGTGTATTCCTTCTTTTTTTTTTTTTTGTCTTTTTGCCTTTATCTAGAGCCGCACCCGCAGCATATGGAGGTTCCCAGGCTAGGGGTCTAACAGGAGCTGTAGCCGCCGGCCTTCCCCACAGTCACAGCAACGCAGGATCTGAGCCACATCTGCAACCCACACCACAGCTCACAGCAACGCCGGATCCTTAACCCACTGAGCAAGGCCAGGGATTGAACCCACAACCACACGGTTCTTAGTCGGATTCGTTAACCACTGAGCCACGAAAGGAACTACTCTAGGTCTATTTCTATTGACTGATTTTTCCACTGGTTACGTGTCACATTTCTCTAGTTCTTTGAATATCTAATAACTTTTAATTGGGTGAACACTGGTAAGTTTATGCTGGTGAGTGCTAGATTTTTGCACTCCTCTAAAGAGTGTTTGCTTTTTTCTGGAAGACAGTTAAGTAAAATTTTCTATATTCACAGAAGGCATGCTCACATATAGAAAATATTAAGGAAGCTATTTTAAAAAGCTACTAGAACTACTAAATGAGTTTAGCAAGTTTATAGCATACAAGTTTAATATAAAAAGTAAACTGCTCCAGTTAATATTAGATGCAGCTTATTTTGTGTCATGGCTACAACCAAAGCTTATATAGAAATAGTATCATTTAGATAGCCTTCATGTTTTTTGACTAAAGGTACAGTACACAATATATACAGTTAGTATGACAAATGGAAATTAAGCTAGGAGGACGCTCTCATTCAACATGAAGTGCTGAAATCAGCTGTATATCACATTTCAAGCAAAACAGTCAAGATGATATTTTTAAGTAAACAAAATTTAAACAATTATCCCCCAACATTCTTATATTGTTGACAAATATGAGTTAAGGACAGAGACATTGAAGTTCACTTTCTACACTAAAAATGCTAACTCGAATCAACTGAATTATTTTTTCTTGGTTTCCTAAAATTTTAACTTATTAATTCGTTCAGCTAATATTTATTGAATGCCAGCTGTGTATATATTATTACTAGGAGCTAGGAGGATAGATTAATAAATCAGATACCAATCTGGCCCTCAAGAAGTTTGTAAAAAGCAACTTTAAGAAAGATTTCATCATCATTTCTGCCCTGCCCGTGTCTCTTTCAATACAATCTGTCCTCACTCCTCCCTCACTTTACCCTCAAATGTGTCAGGCAGGGAGCAAACGCGCAGCTTTGGGTGACTGCCAGGCCTGTTCCTGGATTACTTTCTTATCACTCTGTGGTCTCTCTGGCCTGGTATTCTGATTTTAGTTCTGGTTATCTACTTCGATGTGGTGAACTGTTTAAGCTCCATTCATTCTCTCCTTAAAAATGACTGAGTGCCTACTATTTACCAGGCCCAGCTCTGGTACTGGGGACTGAGAAAGCAGTGCAGTGAACAAGACAAGACGCTGTCCTTCAGACGTCACCCCATACTCTACTTCATCATCTGGGAATGCACTCCAAGAAACTGACATCTACCCTGCTGACCTTGGCCCTGAAGCAGACCTCTACCCAAGACAATAAAATTGGTATAAAGAAAGGGCAGCAAGGAGGGGTGGAGAGAAGGATTTACTTTATCAAGAACACAATCCCAGAGTTCCCTTTGTGGCTCAGCGGAAACAAACCCAATTAGCATCCATGAGGATGCAGGTTCGATCTCTGGCCTCCCTCAGTGGGTTACGGATCTGGCTTTGCTACGAGCTGTGGTGTAGGTCTGATCCCTCATTGCTGTGGCGGAGGCCAGCAGCTACAGCTCCGATTCGACCCCTAGCCTGGGAACCTCCATATGCAGCGGGTGTGGCCCTAAAAAGACAAAAGATGAAACACACACACACACACACACAGTCCCAAAGGTCCAGAGAGCCATATGCATGTGTGCAAGTTATACACATATCTTCATACACATACTATGATTAAAGGCCATGTCTGTCTTTTTTCCTGTATTTCCTTTTTCTATTTCCCAACATCCCCTTAGCCACAAGAGAGGAATCTGAAATGTGTTTGTAATTGTTACCGGTTTGGGAGGCTTGTTGGTTCAGACAAATCTCTAGCTCCTATGTATCCATCCCTACCTCCTGGTAGGGGGGACCTCTGCAGACACGAATACCCATAACCCCTTCCACAGTGATAACTGATCATCAGGCTGGCCATCGGACTCAAGTAACATCAGGCAGCTTCTGCCCCCCAAGAATTTGGAATTGGTGCACAAAGGCCATTACTACTCTCTGTTAGGAACTTTTAAAGCTAGGGCTGGAGAGGTCACCCTCAACCTGAGTTCAAATAGAGCAGAGAAAGGTGGTGGCAAAAAGAAAGATAAAAGGAGCACTTGCCCAAAGGCACAGAGAGGTGAGAGACTGTGGCTGCAAAGGAAAAGAGATGGCAGCTGCTGCCTGGCCAACTGGCCCCGGCTGTACTTCTAGTCCATGGGCTCTGTAGCTATCACATTGTCCCTTTTTTAAATTAAACAAATTATCTCTTTTTTAAATTAAACAAATTTTTTTTTAATTTTTTTAGTTGGGATTTTCCCCACAATCCAACAATCTAAAATATATCTCACTGTTCTGGCTAATGCCATTTTTTAGTAATTTCTACTATCTCCCAATGGCTAATCAATCTGAAAACTCAGGCTTAAATACAGGATAAAGGCCAGAGAAAATGCTACTAAAGAGAATGTAGCTGGTATCTGTGCAGAAAAAAATCTGTCCCAGGATGTGATGGACTATGTGTCTCCCCCAAAATTCATATATGGAAACCGTAACTTTCAGTATGATAGTATTGGGAGGTATTAGACTTAGACAAGGTTATGAAAGGGCTGTCCCCAAGATGAGACTAGTATACTTACAAGAAGAGAATAGACTAGACCTTACCCTTTATGTAAAGACACACTGCACACCAGGAAGAGAGCCCTCATCAAGAACCCAACCAAGCTGGCACCCTGACCTTGGATTCCCAGCCTCTAGAACTGTGACAAATAAATGGTGTTTAAGCCACCCAATCTATGGGAATTTGTTACAGCAGCCTGAGCTAAGACACAGAATGTCATGTCTAAATCACTTGACAGGTCGTTCCTCAGGCACCTGAGCTCTCTCAGGGCTGAGGAGGGGGATCAAGTTCGGTTCTACAGGGCTGTCTCTGCACAGAGACGCAGTCCCCAAAAGAGTCCGCCAGGAGAACACAGGCCCAGCCCAGAAAGGACTGGAGGGACAGTGGGCCAGGGTATTAGCACAGACGTGTCACAGTCAGCTAAGATTCATTCTTCACAAGAAGCTGCGGGACTCTGGGAAAAATTCTGAACTCCTGTGAACCTCATACTTTCCAACTTTACAAATAACAAGGATCAAAATCAAATAATAATGCATACTCTTCACGCCCAAAGTCAGCAATGTATTTATGACTTTTCTGCAAGAAAACACTAATGCAGAGCTTCTTTATCATTTTAAATGGAAAAGTTAGCAATATACCTGAAAACGAAACATCCTTTCACTCTCCTAAAGCCAAACTAAAACACCTACATTTAAGTAACATGCTCTCACGTTTGAATGGAAAACGCTGGAATCGTCACTCCCCCATCACCAAACAATTAATAAGGTTGCTGACAAATGGTGGTTTGTATAACTAGTCACTCAGCCCTTCAGTGCCAGCAAGGCTATGATGGCACTGCATGTGCTTTCAAAACATGAGGTTCTGGTACTCTGCTAATTATATTTGTCACTCAATACTTTTCCTTCATGCTGTTTTGCTAAATTTGATGTACTGATTTGGGAGGGGTGGAATATAAATTTTCAAAATGCAAACAGCAGTCAAAAATATTTTAAGAAATATGCATGTTTTGTGAGGTCTGGGTTATGAAAACCAAGAGACAAATTTCTACTATGAGACTGGTAGTGAGGTAGGACTATACATGTGAAAGCGCTGTTAAATGCAAGAGCTTACCACTATAATCTCTGCCTTGTATCTAAAGAACATCACATCGCCTAAGGCATATAAGAGAAGGAAAAGCAGGCAAAGCAAGCAGAGGCTGAGAATATTAATGGAAGAACAAGGGCGACAGTCTCTGCTATCTGATTAGTGATTTTCAATTTACAAAGCACTTCCAGGCACATTATCTCCTGATCACCATAAAATTCCTTTGAGGCAGGAGGGAGTTTTTCTCATCTCCTTTATTCATGAGGCAGCTAAGATTCAGCCAGGCTAAGTCATGCCCAAAGTCAAACACTTGGCATCCAAGGCGAGAACGGAGCCCTCACCCCCAGGCTCTTGACACTAGTTTTCAGGTCACGCTTTGGAGTGAGTCCCTCTCTTCACTGGCCCCGCAGCCTTCAGGGAATGCCCATTCATCTTGGCCAGGTGGGAACCTGACCTTCATCCCTTTCTAGTCAATGGCCTTCGTCTGGCACTTGATGTCCTCTGAATATGTCTATTGCTCTCAATTTCATAAGAGACTTTATCATAACTTTTCGGAAACAGCAAAGGTGTTTTTGAGGACCCTCTACCTTTCCCAAACAGCGAATCCTCCTCAACCCCTCTATTTCCCTCAACAGACACATGGGCCTGGATGGCCCACAGGAGCAGAACCAGTCAAGAGAGTGAGTTATGCTCTGGGAACAAATAAACCCCAATATCTCAGTGGCTTAAAACAACAAATCTGATTTCTTACTCCCACTAAAGCAGGCCAGCAGGGGGACTCTGCTCCCTATGGTCACTCAGGACCTCAGGCCAATAGAGGTATCACCCTGGCAGCGCTTTTATGATGACAAAAGCAGGGGGAATCTACTTTGAAATGATACACATCACTTCTGCTCCTGTTTCTTTCGCCAAAACCAATCACACATTGGTGCCTAACTTCACAGAGGGTAGGAGGTGATTCTTTATGTGCCTGACGGGAGAAGAACACTAGTGACCAGCCTTACGACAACCACAAAGTCGGGACAAACATCAGACGCTTTAGTCTTTCCAGTAACAGCCTCACAAAGGTGTCCAACCTTTACCTGAACTTCTTCTGTAACAGGAAGCTCCCCATCCCACAAACAGTTGATTTAATTTAAAGGGAGCTCTATTTGTTAGAAATAAAAATTCTTATTATATAACCAAAATTGGCCTCCCTGTAACTTTTGCTCCTTAGTACTTACTCTTTCCTCAGTGTCTTGGGATAAATCATTAAGCTGTTGAATAAATAAATGACCTTCAAACATCTGATGAGAGTTCTTATTCTTATGTATTTACTCATTTAACCATGTTAGGTCCATACTCTCTAAGACATCCTGGGTATAAGACAGGCAACCAAGACTGCAGGCATGGGATATGCCATACATAATCCCCTGATGTCACTGGGGGGAAAATCAGGGTTCTCAAAATTGAGGGAGGTGGATTAAGGGAAGGTTGTGGAGAAGACTTTCTGGAGAGACAGTTGATGCGAACAAAACAAAGGAGGGTGCAGCCGAGAAGATGAGACCAGGCAGAGGCAACAAGTAGTATTAAGTAACCTGGGTGTAAAACTGCATAATGCATTCAGGGAGATTATAAAGACCATAACACAGAGTATCTTTGGAGACAGGAACTGAGATGAGGTAGGCATCTTGAGGAGGGCCCTAGGGCTAAGTCAGAAGCCTGGAATCCTGACAGCTATCAAAGAATTTCAATCATATAATTGACATGTTTGTCCCTGGTTCCTGGCACTGAGCTTCTAAACCCCTGGAATTTCCTGGGTAATAGGGAGGAGTACCATTTGTCATTCACAAGGAGCTTCTTTCCACTACCCCTGAGTTTATACTGACAAGATGACTCATGGTGGAGGACCCAAGATAGCTTCAGGATGAAGACTAGTCACCAGAAAGACCAAACACAGTGATGGGAGTAGGGGAACTTCCAGCCCCATCCCACACCATTCTCGAGGGAGGAGATGGAGGCTGGAGATTGGGTTATAACAACCTTTTTTTTTTTTTTTTTTGGTCTTTTCAGTGCCACACCCGCGGCATATGGGGGTTCCCAGGCTAGGGGTCAAACACAGCCACAGCAACACCAGAGCGGAGCCACATCTGTGATCCACACCAAGCTCACAGCAACACTGGATCCTTAACCCACTGAGCAAGGCCAGGGATCAAACCTGCGTCCTCAGGGATACTAGTCAGATTCATTTCCCCTGAGCCATGATGGGAACTCTGGGTTATAATAACTAGTGAGCAAAGAGATTCAGACAGCTTCAGGCTTGGTGAACACACTGATGTGCTGAGAGGGTGGTGGGCCCTGAGAAGGCAATGGAAGCTTGGTGCTCCTCCCTGCATACCTTGCCCTATGCATCTTTTCCATTTGACTGTTCCCGAGCTGCATCCTTTATAGTAAACTGGTAAACATTAGGTAAATTATTTTCCTGAGTTCTGTGAGTCATTCTAGCAAATTATTAATCCCAAGGGTGGGTCACAGGAACCCCCAAATTTGTATTTGGCCAGACAGAAGTGTGAGTAGCCAGCACCCCATATGTAGCTGATGTCTGAAGTCAGGGTGGTCTTCTGGGACAGAACCTTAATCTGTGGGGTGTTTGGTAACTCTAGATGGTATCAAAATTGTATCGCATTGTTGAACAGCAAGTTGGTGTCGGAGAACTGAAGGATTAGTGTAGAACTAAAATACATATTTCACATCAGAAGTGATGTCAGAAAAACCATGCACATCCCTGTGTGACAGAGAAAAGCCACTAAATCTTTACTAAGCTGAAAAAACCTTACCATTAAAAGCAAACCTTTATCACCTACTGCTCATCACTAATCATCAGCAACGACTGGTTATGTCTTTTTAAAAGATGGACTGAGCTGGAGCTAAGAGATATGGTCAAATCCATGTGGATACAGTAACAGACACTACTTAAGCACACAGAGCCCTTTCCTCACCCTAGCGTGACAAACAACAGGGGCTGTCAGGGACTCTCTGCATCTGCTCTGAACCCATCTCTTGGCTGGTTTTTGCTTCTTGGTCCAGCTACATCAGACTTATATGCTGTACCTGAATTATCAGCTTGGCCTTGGATCCCAACTTTGCATAAGGTTGCTAACTTTTGGCTTTCTCATTGCTACAAACTCTACCACCCCCGATCAGTCCAGACTCGCCTCCATACCAGACTAAGTTCCTTGCATCCCCCAAAATCTAGTCATCTGCTTAGCTAGTAGAAAAGTATGGACAGAGTTTAAGAGATACTGACAAAAAGAAAAATTTTGATCATGATGACAAAGGGGAGAAAAGAAACTCGTGTCACATAAGACATCATTAAGGATCTTAGACATATTCGATCTTCAGGAAAGAGAAAATCGGAGAATTGGATAGTGCCTTCCAAAAATTTGAAGGGTAAATGAGAGGAAGAAGATCAGAAGTTGCATCTATTGTTGGACAATTCAAAAAAGGAGACTTTTGTTTTTGTCTTTTTGCCTTTATCTAGAGCCGCACCCGCGGCATATGGAGGTTCCCAGGCTAGGGGTCTAACAGGAGCTGTAGCCGCCGGCCTACTCCACAGCCACAGCAACGTGGGATCCGAGCCGCGTCTGTAACCTACACCACAGCTCACGGCAACACCGGATCCTTAACCCACTGAGCAAGGCCAGGGATCGAACCCGCAACCTCATGGTTCTCAGTCGGATTCGTTAACCACTGAGCCACAACAGGAACTCCTGTTTTTGTCTTTTTAGGGCCACACCTGTGGCATATGGAGGTTCCCAGGCTAGGGGTCTAATTGGAGCTGTTGCTGCCAGCCTACGCCACAGCCACAGCAATGCCAGATCCAAGCCGTGTCTGCGACCTATACCACAGCTCACAGCAACGCCAGATCCTTAACCCACTGAGCAAGGCCAGGGATCGAACCCGCAACCTCATGGTTCCTTGTCGGATTCATTTCCATTGCACCACAACGGGAATTCCAAAGAAGGACACTTCCATTAACATAAGATGACCAGAAATTTTGCCCTGTTAGAGCATCCTCCCCTTCCCCCATCGTTGGAAATATCAAATGTGATGAAGATGACCGAGCCATGAGGGATGCTACAGAAGGGACTACCCATTCAGGTTCTCTTATGTGGACTCAGAACGCGAGGGTTACAATTCCCAGCATGCAGCACTTATTAAAAATAGAAGGAGAAAAGAAAATCACATTTTAAGAAGTTCAAATACAGAAAATTAGTTTGGAAGTCAAGTATCCAGCTTAAGTAAACAAATTTGAGCACTGTAGGAACATTTAAAATGTGAAGAAATGATGAGTAGAAGAGTTCTTATAATTAAGTAGGTGAAGTGCCTTAATGAAATGCGATGTGAATCTGTAGAGCAGTAATCAGTAGAACGTTTAGTCATAAAAAGCTGTGAGACAAGATGACCTACGCTCAGTCTCTCCAAAAAGAGATAATCAGTCACGCAGAGGAAGTGAAACGATGGAGTCAGAGCACCCTGACCACACAAGTAGCATCAGTGCCTCCTTCAGATGACAGCGCAGGTTGCATCTTCCTTATACATTTTGGAAAGGAAGCAGTGGGAGATTTATACCCAAAAAAAAAAAAAAAAGCTTCCGTTTCCTGCTTATTAATGCCTAGGATAATTTTGCCAGGGTCATCCCTGGAGGAGGAAAAAAGCCCAGAAATGCCAAGACACCTGCACTATTTTAAATGCTCAGAACTGCTCCTTTTATTGATAATGATACTTCAGGAGCTCAGAGGTGGACTTATCCATGAGGCTAAGCCCTAAACGGACAAACACTAGGGATGGCCTATTTCTGAACAACTACATGCAATTATAGACCATAATTAAAAAAAAAAAAAAAGTACCACCACGAAAAAAAAACTGTTCCTTCCTTGTTGCATGTTACAACTCCCATTACTTAAAAACTCTTACATGAAATGGACTTGCCATCCCAGCCCAGTGTGGTCATTCTCCACTCGGCAGGGGCCTCTCCCTTTGTTATCTAGTGCTCTTGAAAACAAGAATGGCTCTAGGGAAAATTTTAATTCTTGTGCCCTCTGCTGGTTCTACAAAAGGGCAAGCAAGACACTAGATCACAAAGCAGTTGGCCAAACTTTTCATTATCACGAAGCCATTTAATTATTTCATTCATTTCAGAGAACTCACATTTTAAAACTGATCTTTCAAGATCAAGAATTATTCTTTACCAACTTGCATTTATCAAAGTGATCAAAAACTGCCACTTAGAACTTGTGATCAATGTTCGATAATCGAGTTGAGTTTGCAAAGATTATTTCTAATCTAACCTAAAATTTTACCTTTATCCAGACTATAAACCTTACTGTGTGTGAGAACGCAATTTCTGTGAGGCCTTTTAACATACTACAAATAACTGAAGGACCTGGTTCCTACCTAGAGATCCAAGGGCCCCAGATTTAGGATCACAGAGTTAGAATTCCTCAGTATCTAAACAATAGGCAAATTTCTGAGACATTTTTACTTTCTTAGTAAGCACTTCTGGACAATGCTCAATGTTTTCTGCCACTTGGTTATAATTCTTCAAATTACTTTGGTGTGTATACTGGTCGTATAGTGGGCTGAAAAGTTAATACACCATCCAGAACTGTAAATATCAGAGCTGAGTTTTTAAGGTATCAGCTTCTAGCAATGAGTAGCTAAACAGGGGTTGTGGTGGTGAAGATCCATGCATCTGGGAGGTGGAAGTGGTACAGTATTAGTGATACCTGAAATCCAGTTCTCAGCTGACTTCTTGCCCCAGTGCCCTAGCAATTTCAACTCCAATGCAATGTGGCTCCATGAGTGGAAAGCTGATGTATTCAGAGCAGGAAAAAAAGAAGAAGATGGAGAAACATGGTAGGCTCAGCAGAGTGTGTGGGATGGGGCCTGGGCAGAGCAAAGTAAGAGAGTGGGAAAGTCTAGAAGCAGAATAGATAAGGAGTTCTCTGAAGGCAGCACAGGGTCTTGTCCCTTATTCTAACTCCAACACCTGACACAAGGCCTGGTACACAACAGGCTCTCAAATATTTGTTGAATTTTTCTACATATTATGCCACCAACCCTAGAAATGCTTTCAGGTAGGTGCAAAGCCTTACCACTGACACCAATAACTATGACTATTGAGATAACAGCCAAGGGTAGCTTGTTCAGTGGTCGAATTGAGCTTCCTGTTTAGTTAAGTTTTGTGCAGAAATGGCTGCATTTGGGGGGAAAGATGAATGTATTTCAGAAAGATTTTTAACGTTTTAACTTTCTTAAACTAAAAGATATATTTTATTGCCATATAACATGCAAATGAAAAAGTATACAAAGTAAACACAACTGTACATCCAGCACTTAGGTCTAGAACCAGAGCATCTTGTTACCCCAGCAGCCCTATTGCCATTGTCAAGTACATACACACATACACATACACACACACACTCTCTCTCTCTCTCTCTCTCTCTCTCTCTCTCTCTCTCTCTCTCTCTCTCTCTCTCTCTCTGTACTCTTGTGTCTGGATAGTTTCAACATTATTTTTGTGATGTTAATTCAGGTTGTTACTGGTTGGTCATTCTCGTTTCTGTATTTCATTTGTAAATATACCAAAATTTGATGAGTTGATTCCAGCTTTTTTATCATTCTGAATAGTGCTGGTGTGAGCATTCAGGTACACTTCCTTTGTGTGCATGTATACCCATTGTTTTGGTTGTACAGGCCAAGTGGTAGAACTGCCAGGTCACAGGATGTGCATATGATCAGCTTTCTCAGATACTTCCAAAAGGTTTCACAAAGTGGGCTAATTTTTTGAGTTAGTTTTTGTACAAAGCTAGATGCCGAAGATGTTCAGAGGGGATAAAGGATGGCAGAAAAATTACCCCTAAGCCTATGACTTGAAATCTAAGGGGACATTATGGAAAGAAAGAAGGTAAAATCATCCTAAGAGACATGTCCCATCAATTAGCAACTCATCAACTGAAGTGATTTGGAAGCTGCTTCCTAAGAATGAGAAAAGAAGGCAGAATATTAATTCAAAAGGTGGAGAGAAGAAGAAATGGAAAAAGCTCAGAATAACTGCTAACCCCCAATGCCAAGGAACTGCTAACGATTTTACCTTGGTGAAACCAGCACGTAGTGTCCCAGAGCCCTGACTCCAACGGGGCAGATTAGAACCACAATGTGGTAAAAAGCACTCTGCATTTATGCTTGTGTTATCACAAAATTTCCTGAACTTTTGGGGGGCTTTGTGAGTACTTAAGTTTAATAATCAGAACAGCTCCTCTTTATTAATTTTGGGATAAGGCCCTTTACCATTGCTGATATTCACAGAAAAAGAACAAAACTTTATCACTGAGTTTCTCCATGAGATTTCCTTTTTTTTTTTTTTTTTGCCTTTTCTAGGGCCGCACCAGTGGCATATGGAGATTCCCAGCCTAAGGGTCTAACTGGAGCTGCTGCTGCCTGCCTACACCAGAGCCACAGCAGCGCAGGATCCGAGCCGCATCTGGGACATACACCACAGCTCATGGTAACACTGGATCCTTAACCCACTTAGCGAGGCCAGGGATCGAACCCGCAACCTCTTGGTTCCTAGTCGGATTCATTAACCACTGAGCCACGACAGGAACTCCTCCCCATGAGATTTCTGTAAAGTTTAATTTGCAAATAAGTAAGCCAAAGTGGAAATGCCAGATGCTATCAGACAAGAGGGTAGGATTTTCCATTTAAAAGTAACTGTCCCTCTTTCAGCTGGATTCACGGCCTTCCTCTGAAAGATTCAAAACATTTGCAAGAGTGAGAATTAACCCACTCTGTTAGACCTGGTTAACAAAAGGCACTTAAAGCAATGGAAAGAAGAATGTCATGTTTACAAAAGGAATTTGCTTTCTAATTATGAGTCCGTAAAAAATGTATGCATTTGTACTTCTCTCTTTGCAGTTCAGAAATGAATCCTTCAGCAGTTCTAGTCTCCTGCCAGCTGAGGTCCCCTCTCACAACCTACTACAACAGAGAGCTCCTACCTGAGCACTGACCCCTAGGTATCTGCCTTTTCTCAAATTGGCGTTCAGTTCCAGAACAATTTGCTCAGCAGATGTCATCACAAAACAAATAGGGACTGCCTTTCCTTGCAGAGAGCAGCCAGGTTTACATTTGCATTCATTTCCTTGGGGCCACTTTTGTGAATTAAACCTGGCACAGCCCGGCCCGTTTGCTTTTGATCTGACGAGCTGGAAAGGAGTTCATTTGCTGCCTCCCTCCCCAGCAACCACGTCCGACAACATTATCCTGTAGGAGGTCTAAGGAAGCTGCCACTATCAGCAGCCAACAGGCACACTTGAAAATTCATGAGCAATGTGTAAAAAGGCAAGAGTTCTTCCCCTTGGTGCTCTAACCGCCCTGCCACTGAGATGCTGGCTGAGCCCATACAGAAAGAGGGAAATCAATACAGGCCAAGAACTCAGTGGTGGCTTCAAGGCACCATAAGGATCTAGAAAATTCTAATTCATCCCCTTATAATACCCAAGGGTACAAAGAACTGGCATTCCCTAAACTTAGCTGGTCTAGCTGATATGGAAATCAATTTGCTTGTATCCTCCTAGTTAGGAACGTTTACCATAGGAACTCCCGTGTGCACGAATGGACGTTGGCAAGGCACCTGCCACCTAGCTACCCAGAAACTGCCCAAATCAAGAACTGATGCAGTAATGGACGAACACCATCTAGGGGCAATTTAATATATTATGTATGTATTTCATTTGACCAAGTGTTCTCTCTCTTCTTTTTTAATTTTTTTTTTTAGGGTCACACCCACAAAACATGGAGGTTCCCAACAGCTAGGGATCGAATCAGAGCTACAGCTGCCGGCCTACACCATAGCCACAGCAACGTGGGATCTGGGCCACACCTGAAACCTACACCACAGCTCACAGCAACGTCAGATCATTAACCCACTGATCGAGGCCAGGGATCAAACCCAAATTCTCATGGATACTAGTCAGGATCATTACCACTGAGCCACAACAGGAACTCTGTCTTTCTCTTTTATAAGTTGCCTGTAGCAGACTGCCCACGTTCTTCTTCTCACTTTTCTTTAGACTTGCCAGCTTTCAGACTCAGTTAATTCTAAGCCTCTCTACTTGTCGTGATTCATCAACCCACTTAACCCAATTCCTCCTTATGCTCTTTCAGCTCTGGCCTGGTTACCTTCAGGAAACATTTTCCCCCTCTTAAAAGGCATTTTGTCTTGAAAAAAGAAAAGCAAATTTAAAGTTCTCTAGAAATTTTAGGCAAAAGGAAACCACCCTAAAGGTATCCGTGTCATCAAATTCCAGAACATTTGAAAGTGTAAAGAATTCTGTTCAGAATTTTATCAAAATTATTCTTCTTTATCTTCCAAAACATTCAAAATAAACAATAGATATTTTATGTTCATTATTTCTTTTGTTTTGCTGAATTACTAGGGCTACAGAAATAACCACTTTTATCGCAAATATATAGCATTTCCTTCTCAAGATGCAGTCAAATTATGGATTAAATGTAGACTAGGAGTTCCCGTAGCGGCTCAGTGGTTAACGAGCCTGACTAGCGTCCATGGGGACCTGGGTTCGATCCCTGGCCTTGCTCAGTGGGTTAAGGATCTGGCCCTGCCATGAGCTGTGGTGTAGATCGCAGAATCGGCTCTGATTGCGCGTGGCTGTGGCTGTGGCTGTGGCTGTGGCATAGGCCACGGGCTACAGCTCCCATTCAACCCCTAGCCTGGGAACTTCCATATGCCACAGGTGCTCCCCTAAAAAGACCAAAAAAAAAAAAAGTAGACTAGACAGGGGCCCTAATCTCTGTGGATTAGATACTTTCAAGCTTTTTAGGTTCTAAAACAACTGACAATAAATGAAGTTTTGGAGCACAATCAGCATAACATGTTCACAAGCCAAGGACAAACTGTAGTAAACTTCTGACCTGATTTTCTCTCTAGGTGTCAGCCCTTGCTGGGTCTTGCCACCACTTTGACCTTCTTACTTAATTTAATCTATCCTGAAGGTGAGCCTCAGTGCTGTGCCTATTCACACAGAATCCTGGTAGGCAGTTATGAAAGACTATATTTCTAGGCTCTGCACGTTAATAACTTGAATGCCTGATTCTGACCAAATCTTACTTTGGCAAAAAAACGTTAGGAGACCAATCTCCTGAGCGAAGAGTCAGTGAAACACAAAAGCCTGCACTTAACCACCATGATATTTTTTCTTCCTCCCAGAGACTGTGTCCTCACCTGAACTTCAACAGTGAATCTTAGGAAGTGACACAGCTTTGCTGAAATAATGAAAACATAGAGGAGTTCCCGTCATGGCTCAGTGGTTAACGAATCCGACTAGGAACCATGAGGTTGAGGGTTCGATCCTTGGCCTTGCTCAGTGGGTTAAGGATCCGGTGTTGCCGTGAGCTGTGGTGTAGGTTACAGACGCGGCTCGGATCCCGCGTTGCTGTGGCTGTGGACCGGCAGCTACAGCTCCTTTTAGACCCCCAGCTTGGGAACCTCCATATGCCGCGGGTGGGGCTCTAGAAAAGGCAAAAAGACGAAAGAAAGGAAAAGAAAGGAAGAAAGGAAGGAAGGAAGGAAGGAAGAGAAAGAGAGAGAAAGGAAGGAAGGAAAGCGAAGAAAGAGAAGGAAGGAAGGAAGAAAGAGAAAGAAAGAAAACACAGAGTTAATCGACATGTAGCTCATTTAACCTGAGATACCCAGAGGCTGTAAAAAGAAAAGAAACTGCATAGTTAACCACAAAATATTGTCATAGAAAGGGAAACTTACATGCATGCAATCATAAAACATGGAACTCGGGCTGAAGAACTTTTTGAGCTGCTTGCTTCTATCCATTTTTGGAAATGTCTTCCATTTTAGATTGCTCCCAAGTTTGACTGACCCTTGATTGATTCCAGAGAGAATCCAAAAGGTGACACAAGATACTTTTGAAAGCACATCTGGGTCTAACAGACAACATAATGAACTGATTCCTGGTCACTTTTTGTTATTGACCAATTTCTAATGGAGAATAGCCAACCTCTAATGCAAATAATATTCTTCTTGACTCTGCTTCAACAAATGAATTCATGGCAGTGGAGCTGTTTGGGAATGCTCTGACAGAACACAGCAAGGGATTTCTCTCTGCTTCCCATTCCTTATCCATATACCCAAGCACCTTCACAGAGCAGGGTGTTTAACAGGGTTCAGAACATCTTATTTCAAGGATGGCACAACTCCCTCCTAGGTAAGAACTGAGGGGACCCAAAAAATACCATCCCTCTTCCCTGTCCAAGTTCAGAACCAACTGAGAGATAATCAAAAACACAGGTGTCAGACAGAATAAAATCAACAATTAATGATACAGGTCTTGGGAACCTGGTTGTGCGTGGAAGGCAAATGGACTTATTACTGTTGCCTAAATTAAAACTCCCAAGTCTCAAGCCTCTCTGACCAAGGGGCAGCATCTGCCCTTCAGGCTTGCCACACAGTGAATTCCCAAAACAGCATATTCTCCACAGGCAGGCAGTTTCCAAACAAAGAGAAACTGGAAGGGACTAAAGAAAGACGTTCCAGAAGCACCTCACATGCCCACTTTCTCCTCTCAAATCTATTAATCTCAAAGTTCTCTCCTACCTTCCTCCCACTCACTAGGAACAGGCAAGAAGGTGGCAAGAGACTGGCCGAGTTACTCCACTGCAGTGGTTCACAAATGTGAGCATGTATCAGAATCGCCTGGAGGGCTTGTTATAAACACGGATCACTAGGTCCACTTAAGAGTTTCTGATTCAGTGGGGATGGGTTAGGCCAGAGAACCTGCATTTCTAACAAGTTCCCAGGTAATGAATCACTGCTCTAATGCAATGGTCCTCAACCTTGACAAGCAATGGGATCAGAGAAAGCAACGTTTCCCATCATTCTTCAGCTTTTTTTCCCCCTTCTTAAACCATCTGGTTTAATCCCGAAGTCTACGGTCTAGCAGAGATGTGGCACTCCATCCAGGAAAGGAATCAGCAGTCTATCAGAACAGCATTGCTCCCAGTCCATGAGGCTTCCCCCTCAAGATTGACCACTTTTCTTTCATGGCACTGTTTACGCAAAGTGATGATTTTTGTCCCCAGAAATCTATGTAATGGGTCATAAATTTTAAAATTCAAGTCATATTAGCCACAAGCACTCCCTATTCTATCTCCTATCCAAAATTCAGTCCAGCCACATTATCCAAAAGAGCTCAATGGAGAGTCTTCAGTGAAATTAAATGACAACATTAAGATATTCTAATAAAATGCCAATAATAAAAATATTCCAAATCATGAATTTCCCAGGTTGAAACTACAACTCCAAAATTAAATTCCCTGAATATTAAAGTCTAAAATCAAATTATCTTTCCTTTGTGTTAAAGGCCAAAAGAAATCAGTCCCAAATTCTATCCTCCTTATTTGTTATTCTTATGAGTCCTTCTAAAGGAATATATCCGTAATTGGGGAGGGCTGTGATTCTTTTAGCAGCAGCGGTTGAATGCTCTTCCACTGGCACAGGTGTAGTTCTCCTAGGATCTTAAAAAGCCCAACTGTACTCACATGTGCCTCACTTTTGAGGAGACCAAAGAGCACACTAAAGAGTTTGAGTCTCGCATCCACTTGTTTTAGAAACCCCTTAGCAGTTAGTAGATATCCCAGACAAAATTACATTCCCAGACCCTTCACTTACTATCGCCAAAAGACCATAGCAGAGATTCAGTGATATCCGAGAGAGGGCAAGTAGAAATGGGAGAGATTCTTTGACTGCAGCTTTGCCATGACGCTGGCATTCTATGTCTTTGTTGGATGAACACGACCTTTATGGCATCATTTTCACCATGTTACGGGGAAGGGGTGGGAAAGTCATTTATGGATACTGTCTCGGCAATTAGAGATATGTCTCCCTTTTAAAAAGTTTAAAAACCTGTCATGGCGGCAGTTTCAGGCACTAGGTCTTACTTTATTTCCAATCTAATATACTGAAAACATTCTAATTTCCATTTGCTTTTGGAGCCCTGTGTTTCTGGCATCCCACTGATAAAGTGAATGAGGGTTCTGCCCAGTGACTTAGTATCCACCATCCTGTGAAGAGGCATTTTCAGTCCTATGCCATAGCTTTTAAGTATAGGGGTGAAACACTCTATTTGCTGTCATTGCTTGGTTGGTTGCATATCTGCAACCTAAGGCTTTAAAAAGCAAATGAAGTTACATTTCATTGGCAGGGCTAGATCAGCCACATAGCTTGTGGTCCCACTATATAACATTTTGGAAAATGAACCAGACTATAACTAGGAATAGAGAGGGACATAATATAATGACCAGTGTGGTCACTTCCCGAAGAATGAATAATGGAGATTCAAAATCCATGAAGCAAAGACTTACAGAACTAAAAGAAAGGAGAAATCCACTATTACTGTTGAAGATTTGAATATGCCTGCCCCAGTAATTGAAAGAAAATGTAGACAGAAAATCAGTAAGGCTGTGGAAGTCTTAAACATCATTACCAGTCAGGTTGACCTAATTGATATTGCTAGAATACTTCGCTCCAAAACAGCAGACCATTCTTTTTAAAACAGCAGGACACACGTTTTCAAATGTAGAATATTCACCAAAACCAAGTCATAAAATAAGTCTCAATAAACTTAAAAGGTTCAAATTCATACAAGAGAATTAAATTAGCACACATAAAATGAATTAGAAATAAAGAGAGATAAATCTAGAAAATTCCAAATTAAAACATTTTTGACCTAATGTTTTTAAACTCAATTAAACTGAAAATACAACATATCAAAATTTTTGAGCTGTACCTAAAGCAGTGTTTAGAGGGAAATGTAAAGCATTAAATGCTTTTAATACAGAAAAAAAGCTACCTCAAATACAAAATCTAAACTTAAGAAACTAGGGGAAAAAAGGGGGGGCAAGTTAACCTCAAGCAAAAAGAAGGAAGGAAATAAAAGATATAACATTGGAAATTAGTAAAATAGGAATTGGACATACAGTCGAGAAAAGCAATGAAATCAAAAGCTGATTGTAATAGGCTGAGTAATAGTGCCTGAGAATAGCTACTTTACACGATAATAAGATTTTTGCAGGTGTGATTACTTAAAGATCATTGTAAACCAGAGAGATTTTCCTGGATTACCTGAGTGGGCGCAATGGAATAACAAGCATCTTTATTAGAGAGGACAGGTGGATCAGAGTTAGAGATGTGATAACAGAAGCAAGAAGTTGAAAGATGTAGGTGGCCTCTAGAAATTGAAAAAGGCAAGAAAATGGATGTTCCCCTCAGAACCTCCAGAAGCAATTAGCCCTGTGGGCGCCTTAACTACAACTCAGTGGAGCTGATTTTTGAACTCCTGACTTCCAGAAATGTAAGGTAATAAACTTATGTTGTTTTCAGCTACTACGTTTGTGGTCACTTATTCTAACAGCAATAGGAAACTAACACAATCCTTTGAAAGATCTTCATAGATTTTTATATATTATTTTATAATAAATAAACCTCTAGTCAGACTTACTTGCAAAACTAGAGAGAAAAAGCAAACGACCAATATCAGGAACCAAAAAGGGGGATATTAAAGGATAATAAAGGAAAAGAATGAATAACATACGTCAATAAATTCTACATCCTAAGTGAACGCTCAATTTCTTGAAGACTCAAATTACCATCATTTGTGCACAAGAATCCGATAACCTAAAACAATAAATAACGTATGCCTATGAAAGCAAATTATTATCTGAAAAGCTTCTGTCACCAGCAAAGCTCATTAACAATGCCTGGGAAATAAAAATTGAATCTGAGTAGTAAGATAAAGTCTAACCTTTTATTTTTCCTTTGTGCTTCCTCTAGTTTGACTTGAACACAGGATGCTGCCGGCAGAGGCCTCAGACTAGAGTTCTTCCCGTCAGAGGACTCCTCGGGCCACCTCAGCTACCAGGAACCGGGCGCAGAAGCCCGGCACCCCTCGCGCCCCACACCGCGGCCCAACATGGCAGCGGTGGGCCATGCGCAGAGACTCTGGGCCTCGCGGTGCAACATGGGGCATGAGCTGCACGCCTGCGCGGCCTCAGAAGAATCCCCGCCCCCATGCCCCTCCCCGCTGGGGAGAGTCCCATAAAGCAGCCCCGCCCACAGCCTGTCCAGAAGAGCGCATACCCAGGGCTTGAATCTGTTATTTGGTTCATAGCCTTTAATAAGGGATACATGCTCCTGGTAAAGTGACCACATGATCATTATACCATGTCCCTCTAATTTTCAAAATACAACAGGACGGGACCTTGTGCGGCCTAATTAGCCTTGCCTATTAATACTTGGCACGTCAGTTTAAAGTGAGACCCTCACACGTAAATGGTTTTTAGGACACTTGAAATTAGCTTCTTTTGCTTTTTAAAGTCTTGGGTTGTAGAGTTGCAGCCAAACAACAACAGAAGTTGTTTCATTCTCTGTTCTTAAAAGCTGGCACGTGAAAACGTTTTCTTTTCCCTGTAATCAAAACCTCACCTCAGCTCCTTGTGTTTACTGAAGCCTGTGGGGCTCTTGCATATTCGTTAAGTCTGGCCCTTGCTGCCCTGCCTGTTTAAAAACAGCTAC
>PVHT021183629.1:2928460-2964269 GCA_004024745.2 Catagonus wagneri | reverse complement strand
TCGATCCCTGCCCTTGCTCAGTGGGTTAACGATCCGGCGTTGCCGTGAGCTGTGGTGTAGGTCGCAGACGCGGCTCGGATCCTGCGTTGCTGTGGCTGCGGCGCAGGCCAGTGGCCACAGCTCCGATTAGACCCCTAGCCTGGGAACCTCCACATGCCGCGGGTGCGGCCATAAACCCGCGGCCATAAAATGACAAAAAAAAGGCAAAAAAAAAAAAATAAAAATAAAAACAGCTACTTGCCTGAGGATAAAGTTGCCATTAACTGCTAGGTCAAAGTTCCATTGGACTGCGCTTGCTAAAGCCTGAAGCCTTAAGCTGCTAGTCCAACCCCACTGGTCAAAAGACCATCACATAATTGTAAAAACCAGCTGTGAGTCACAACAAAGGCCTATGAACTGCCAAAGTTACAAAAAAAAAAAAAGTGACCCATGTTTATTCCACCTAAGGCCTAAAGCCACTCAATCAAAGTCTCATGTTTCTGCGTCCCCAAATTCAACTACTTGTCTGCCTCTCAAGATGCTTGGATCATGCTCCACATATTGGGGGGAAAGATGCTGATATTGGATTCCTTCAAACCGTCATCCTCCTGGTCCAATGCCAATCATCATAACTGATTACACAAAAATAGGCAGGCCTGTTTTCCCCTCAACCCGGCCCCACACAGGTCTCAGTATTATTTTTCTGCACCATCCCCCCCTCTGCAGTCACAATTCCTTGTTCTGTCTCATAAAGGAGGAGCTTACTAGTGTCACAGAATGGTTGCAAGGATGGGAGATGTCCCACACCAGACGGTTTGGCGGAGGCTTGGCTTCATCAAGGATCCCAGTGGGTGTCCCCCTTCTGTTTGAGCCACAGGCAGAGCAGGGCAGCAGGCCGTGCTGTGCTCCGTGTCTGCAGTCATTGCTATCATTCACGGGGACCCTCACCTCAGCTACTTCTTAACACGGCCTCGGGCTGCCTCAACAGTTGTGTCCAGAATCACATTCTGATTCTTGCATCCTCGCCACCCCAAGCGACCCTCATGCTTTCTCCTGGAGAGGAAGGCATGGCCATCAGCCTCATCCTCCCTCACTGACTAATCTTTGTGGTGGCATACACTATGCTCTGCTCCCCTCAAAGACTTTCCTTTTAATTCTTAAGGGCCTTATCTGGAAATCAAACAAAAATGAATATTAACCAGAAATCCTGTTGTGTCTCAGCAGCTTAAGAACCCAACGAGTATCCGTGAGGGTGCTGGCAGCTGCAGCTCAGATTCAGCCCCTAGCCCTCAAACTTCCATACATTGCAGGTGCTGCCCTGAAAAAAAAAGAAAAAAACTGATTATCAGCCATTTCTTTCTCTTTCCATCCAAACGGGCTAACTAGGAGAAGGATCCAAATGTATAGCAGGGTACGGAGAGCACAGAGATGAGTATTTCAGAAGCCCGGGTCAGGACACAAGCTTGCCCACATTGCCCCAAAAGGTTTCACAGCCCCTCTGAAGGCCCATTCCATTAACGCTGGACAACACAAGGAAAACCATTCGCCAGTGAACCCAGTCCAATGACAGTGCTGACAGTTAAGTCCAATCTTACAAAAGGTGGCACTGTGGTTGGGAGAGGTTCAGCTGCAGGTCGTAGACACACTACTAGTTAGAGGCAGGGCTAGGATTGAACCCCAGGCGGACGAACCATCACAGGGTGACTCGACAGGGTTGGTTGGCAGCCGGCTCGGAGCACCGACACAGGGCAGAGGTCAAAGCAGGGATCATGCGTCCTTCTAAAACGAAAGGGGTACAGGGGAAGATGGGAGCAACAGGTCAAGGGGAAAGTGGGCCTGATTTTGCTCTACTTGTGGGTCAGCGGGTCTCTCTTCTAAAGCGCCAGGTCTCAGGGGGGACTCTCTTTAAATGCCTTTGATTATTTCTCCTTCAGTACTATGTGCCAAGACTAAGAATTTTCCACCTACCTTTATAAATAAGATACAGTGTGACATAAACACTTTGAGGCGAGGAGAATGCCTATCCCGGGAAGGTGGAGTTGCGTTTTGCAGAGCCCGAGGCTGTGGTGGGTTCTAAAACCCCACCACTGACGTCATTCCCCTTCCGGCCCGTTTCTTTAGTTAGCTGGAATAATACGATGTTTTCGAATGTTCAGATCAGCAGAGAGTGCTATTTTGATGAGCCTCTGAGGAAAACCCTCAGATGGGTTTGAGAGATATAATCAGAAAAATTACCGGTGCTTGGGAGATTTTGAAATATTGGCCTTGCACTGGCAATCCCAGAGCAAACGGCTGCTTGATGGGTTTTTCAAAGTTGATGAAGGACAAGAGAGCCTTTTTTTTTTTTTCCTCCCCCAGCTGACTTTTTAGATTCCAGGCTCACGTGCCAGCGATCCTTCTGAGGGAATCTTGGCCATTCCTGTCAACCGTAATTATGGCCAGGTCCTAACTGGTACCGTGAATCAGGTACGAATGAAGCAGTAGTGACTGCCTGCTTCTCATCCAGTCCACTCACTGGCCACATTAAGAAGCCACCCTGAAGCTCTCTTTCCCACTTCCATGTTTGATTTTCAGGGCAGTTATTACTATTGTTTTTTAAATGTTTTTCATTATTTTACTGTGTCTCTCCTCTCTGTCCTATTAGAATGTAAGAATCTTGCCTTCCTCGTTCAATGGTTGTATCCCAAGCACCTACAACATCCACAGAGGCTCAAGAAATATAAGAGGTGAAGAAAAGCTTGACAGTGGATGAAATGTCCAGCGCCACCTGACGTGGGGGCGGCCGCTCTACTCACCCGTAAGCGATCACAAATGTGCCGTGTTCCGCAGGCTTTGGAGGAAGGCATCGGTGCATCGGCCTGGCTGTTCCTTTGCTAGAAGTTCAGCGTGCAGGCTCACAGTTGCAAAAAAAGGAATTATAGGACTTGTGCTGAAAATTGCATCTGTTGAGTACAGCTGGTTTCTGAGATTAGAGAAGAGAGCCATAGAGCTTTCTCCTTGTAGGTGCAGCCACAATTTCCTAACGCATTTCTCTCAGTGGTAACCCATTTTGAATGACTGTAGCGGCTGTCATCTTCCTTTGAAGTATCATTCACAGCCTGTGGCCTCTCCGGATTGGCAGGAGTTGGAAAGTGGGTGCGGGGAGAGTTGACGAGCCCTCGGGCACAGCGCAAGAAGGTCTGGTCACTGGTCCTGGTGCTTCGCAAGATAATATGATAGACGTCGTTAAGACTACAGGTAATCACCATTCACGTGCTTCACGCCCAAGGATCTCAGAACCTTCCCCAGGGGTCCCCTCGTCCAGCTTTCCACCTGGTGGGACACCTTCCACAACACAGCTAACAAACACTCACCCAGGCTTTGCAAGATTCGGCGACACTGCAAGGAGCCCAGGGGAAAACTTTTCTGAGGAGATAGTCCAATAAAATGGCTTCTTTCTTTTTCTTTTAAAAAACCTTTTCTGTGGGCAGTCGGTAGATATTTTTAAGTTTGGGATTCAGGCCATATGGAGTGAAATATTTAGAGACGTTTAGAGCTGTTTTGTCCTTTACCAAAAAATGAGATTGAGACGACCCTAAGAGAAAATATAACACCATTGGCTTTTCCATTCATAAACACATTCTGCTTGGCACTTCTCTGACATTCTGTGAGGTGAGAGAGCCTGGAGTTTAAATTCCATTTGCGTGTTACCCCACTGTGATAGGAAATTATTTCTCCTTGGCAAACTCTTATCATGCAGATTTGCTCTAAAATCAGATTACAGCTGTTTGTTTTGATTGATTAGTTAGTTCGGCCTCTTTTTGAAAAAATCTTTTGTAAGTTTTATCTGTGAAAATAAAGCTGAGAAAGCAAATACAACACTTCCTCGTAGGTTTCTGAGAATGTTTTAATGAGAAGCTGGGCAGAAACAACTTCTATATACAGGTGAGACAGAAACAAAAATGTTTGCATCAGGAGTAAATCCGTCAACTAACCTAAAGGATCACAGAATTTAATTAAATGCAGGTTAGTCAATCTGCACAGAACTGAGCACCCAATTAAATGCCAGGCTATTCCAGGAGCTGCAGAAGATGGGGGGGGGGAGGTGAATAGAACTTGAAATTGAATGGATGGAACTAGAGACTCTCATACTAAGTGAAGTAAGTCAGAAAGAGAAAGACAAATACCATATGGTACCACTTACATCTGGAATCTAATATTCAAAGGAAACTTTCCACAGAAAAGAAACTCATGGACATGGAGAACAGACTTGTGGTTGCCGAGGGGGAGGGGGAGGGAGGGGGATGGACTGGGAGTCTGGGGTTAAAAGACGCAAACTCTAGCCTTTGGAATGGATAAGCAATGAGATCCTGCTGTATAGCACAGGAAACTTTGTCTAGAAACTTGCAATGGGGCATGGTGGAGGATAATGTGAGAAAAAGAATATATATATGTGTGTGTGACTGGGTCACCTTGCTGTACAGTAGAAAATTGACAGAACACTCTGAACCAACTATAATAGAAACAATAAAAATTAAAATAATAAATAAAAAGAACTTGAAGTTGACACTCAAGGTGCCCAAAGAAACAGCCTAACCTTCTGCCCCCAAATAGGGAAAATTTAGCGTGTGCACTTCATGTTCTAGTCAAGTGTCATGGGCTACTTACAGGGATAAGAGAAGCAGGGACCTAGCTTTAGTGAGATGCAATGCATACATATTCCAGGCTTTGGGACCAGATATCCTGGTCTGAGTCCCAGCTCAGCACTTAATAGTTCACGACCTTGGGAGGTTTTTTAACCTCTGTGTCTTCGTTTCCTCATCGGCCGCACGGTAATGCTATTTTTCTGGCAAGGCTGTTGGGAAGATTAGAGATGATATATGCAAAGCCCTAGAACAGTGTGTAGCCCCCAGCAGGATGGGCAGCTTAGGGCTCTGGGTTTGGTTCTCCCTATGCAGCCGGCTGGTCAGGCAACTTTCAGCGGTTCCTAAGGTTATCTTGCTGGAAGGTGACCTTGGAGAATGTCCGCCAAGGCAAGCTGTGGAACTCTCTTCTGGCCCTTCCTTACTTAGCAAGGGTTGCGCTTCAGCGGCGGGGCTGACTCAGGGCAGGGGCTGAGACCCACGCCGCGCAGACAGACTCCGCCGAGTAGGCGGGTGAAAGGAGGCGAGGGAAGAAAATCCAGGATAATGCCTTTAATTTGATCTGTTCCCTGGAGTCATTAAAATGCATCCTCCCCTGGACTCTAAATTCTTGAGCTGAAATAATCAGTCCAACGGGCTTTTTGCTAAGACAGTGCAAGCACGCTTTGCGATGCGTTCGAAATCTCAGGCCTGTTGAAACACTGCCCTCTTGTGTTGCGGGATGGGAGCAACCTCTTCGGGAACCTGCTCGGCCTTCCAGCCTCTTGGTGGATTTGCTTCCAAACAAAACCCCAGACCAAATCTGACCCAGTGATCCATCTAATGTGTGAAGCTGGAATGGGGATGCCAGAGATCCAAACCTTTATTCACGTGCAGAGAAACACAAATAGCTCTTTAGTTCATTTCCAAGGGGTTCCCAGTCGAATTCTGAAGGAATTACTGACTTCAACCACGTCCTCACAAGGGAAGAAGGACACTTTACAGAACTAACAAAGTCCAAACAAGAGCACCCTGTTTCACTCCCTCTTTGCCTCTGCTAAGAGAGTACAATTTAAATTTTCATGCACAAAAAAAAAGTTTTAAAAAATAAATTATCTCGAACAAGACCTGTTCTTATAAATACAGCAATAGTTATGATTGTATGAGTTACGAGTCATCTTTTTCTATGTCTCAGGCCTCGTCCTGGGTCCTAGAGACGCAGTTGGGGCAGATAAATACGGCCTCTTGCCCTCAAGAAAAGCACCTCCACAAATCCTGGGCTTTAAGCTATTTGAGATTTTATCCAGACTGGAGGGCAAAAAAAAAGAGTAATGTTCCCAACAATTGATAGGAAAAAAAAAATTCCAAGACAAAACAATTTGTGATGGTTCAAGACCCAGGAGGAAACACCAGTGCCAATTCTTCCAAACAGAACCAGAATTTCCACTGGTGAGTGTCTGCAGGCCTTGGAGAGCTCTTCTTTCCTGACATCATGCATGAAAGACAGTGTTCCTCCTTCAAATTCAAGGGCTTATCCATATTTTTGGCTAAAGGGAAACCTCGGTCTTCAGGCAGGTAGGATGAGGAGCTGCTTGATTTGAGTCATACTTGTCTTACTCTCCTGGAAATTATATTCCTTTGTCTTATGGAACTACCATCTCCGGGAGTCCTCGGCGAAAATGTGCCTGTTCCTGCGCACGCAGCCTCATTCCTCATTAGTCACGACACTCACTGTGAGCTTGATTTGTTAAATTCTTCCTAACTTGATGGCTGATGCCAGGGAGGCTCAGCATGAGCCCATTTTTAAAAAAATGGTAACTTTTTCTGACTTTAAAACTAATAAATCCTCGTTGGAGAAAACACGGATAATAGAGAAGATTCTCGAGAAGGAAATTATCCCCACCTTGACATAACTCATCTGAACATTTGATTCTTCTTTCCAGCCATATCATTATTGACCTTGAAGTCTAGGCAAAATGAGTCTAGGATTCATTTCAGTCCTTGCAGAAGTCCAAAGCCCTCCCTCAGATTTCTAGATCGAGGGGTTTATTTTTCATAGTCAGTTCTTTTTTTTTTTTTTTTTTTTTGTCTTTTTGCCTTTATCTAGAGCCGCACCCGCGGCATATGGAGGTTCCCAGGCTAGGGGTCTAACAGGAGCTGTAGCCGCCGGCCTTCGCCACAGCCAAGGCACGCGGGATCCAAGCCGCGTCTGTGACCTACACCACAGCTCACAGCAACGCCAGATCCTTAATCCACTGAGCAAGGCCAGGGATCGAACCCGCAACCTCATGGTTCCTAGTCGGATTCGTTAACCACTGAGCCACGAAGGGAACTCCTCATAGTCAGTTCTTAGTTCCAGATTTTACCTCAACAAATAGCTATCTCTACTCTTTACCTGGTCGGCCGTCTGCCCCCCAACACACACACACCCGTGTATGTGTGCATACGCGCACACACACACACAACCCCACTCACATCAAACCTTCTGTTCGTGGCAAGCTGAAGGCTCAGGAGGAAAGGGACACACTGCAGTAAGAAGCTTCAGAGAAGACATCAGTCAGGCCCTCTTACAGTTCTCTGCCAGAGAATTCCCACCAGCCACCATCGGCCCCCTGTCCTTGGCCTGGGGGTGCCTCCTGCCCCCGGCCTCCTTCAGAGCAGTGCAGCCACTTCCTGCTGTTGCTCGAGCTCCTGCAGCCTCTCCTACCCGCAGGCCTTCCCTCTTTCAAGGACTTACATCAGAGTATTTTCTAAAGCAAGGATACTCTCCCCCCCACCCAAGAGGAGTATTACTGAATATTACTGTCGGCAGTTAAAATAATAAAATAATAAAATAAGCCTGGAATATACATTGCATCTCTGGCCCCATTATGTTGTTGCTTTTTTTTTTTTTTTTTGGCCACATCCACGGCATAAGGAAGTTCCCAGGCCAGGGATCGAACCTGTGCCACAGCAGCAACCCGAGCTGCTGCAGTGACAATGACCGATCCTTAACAGGCTGAACCTCAAGAGAACACACCCTGGCACGTTTATTGATTCAGCGGATATTGCATGGTTTTCGATTATTTTAAAAATAAATGCTATTGGAAGTTCCCGTCATGGCTCTGCGGTTAATGAACCCAACTAGCATCTATGAGAACGCAGGCTCGATCCCTGGCCTTGCTCAGTGGGTTAAGGATCCGGTGTTGCCCTGAGCTGTGGTGTAGGTCACAGATGCGGCTTGGGTATAGCGTTGGCCGTGGCTGTGGCATAGGCCGGCAACTACAGCTCCGTTTCAACCCCTGGCCTGGGAACCTCCATATGCCGTGGGTGTGGCCCTAAAATAAATAAATAAATAAATAAATAAATAAATAAATAAATAAATAAGATATGATATTGTGAGCATTTCATGATGTCAATAGAAATCACTCCGTTATATATATATATATCACATAATATTTCATCATCAGGACTGAGCTAGTGTTCTCAGGACACCAGAGGGAGCAGGCCTCCAAGGGCACCAGAGAATTGGGATTAGTTATTGAGGGAGGTGGTGTTCTTATGCCCTCTTGGGAAAAGGGCAACGTGTTATAAAGAGGGGTGCAGAAAGAGGAAACCCCCCCTCAGGACATTCCACAAGTCATCTTGGGCTCAGCTCTGTTTAGGAACAGGGCCAGTTTTATCCTGAGCACAGCTTTTTGCTGAGACACCAGAAATCTAAAACATCCTTCTTGAATATAGCAATGCAAACAGATGATATTTAAACACTGGCAACTGTGTGACGGAAGCACGAGGCAGGTGGAATCCAGCTTCTTTAAGGTGGGAGCGCATCAGTTATGCTAATGTACCCCATTGTGTACCTAGCTGGAAATAAACACATTAAGATAAAATTCTGGAAAAGGTGAGGCTTGCCTGGCTTTTTACAAATTCTGAGTACTATAAGTTTCACCTTAGTAGGATCCCTCCTGAATGTCTCTATATGGTATACCTAGAAGGATTCTTTTCTTTTTTCTTTTTTTTTTCCTTTTTTGGCTACACCCCCGGCACATGGAAGCTCCTAGGCCAGAGATCTAACCTGAGCCACAACTGCGGCAATACCAGATCCTTAACCTGCTGTGCCACAGTGGGAACTCCCCTAGAGGGAGTCTTTAATTCAAACTTTTACGAAGATAACAAAAGGATTTGATGGGAATGTCTGGGCCCTTGGGAGAAATTAGACCCACATGCCCCTGTATAATTTACTGTATAAACAACAACTTGTTACAGTACGACCCCATCATCTGTTCTGCTTCTGCTCTTAGGACTCCATGGGGGGAGTTCCCGTTGTGGCTCAGCAGGTTCCAAAGCCTGCTAGTACCCATGAGGATGCAGGATCAATCCCTGGCCTTGCTCAGTGGGTTAAGGATACACCATTGCTGTGCGCTGTGGTGTAGGTCACAGAAATCGGCTTGGATCCCAAGTTGCTGTGTCTGTTGCACAGACCAGCAGCTGTAGCTCTGATTTGACCCCTAGCCTGAGAAATTCCATATGCCGTGGGTGTGGCCCTAAAAAGCAACAAACAAACAAACAAAAAAACTCCATGAGGAACCTACTCTGCGCAGCCAAGTTTCTGCAGGGGTTGACCTTTCTTTGCTGTATTTCGGACCACTCTTACTCCCACCACCGGGGCTGGGAATGGACACCTGCTTCAAGGCCCTGTGTAAATCGCAGATATTTTAGAAATCCTTGCTTTTCTACTTGCTTTAGTTGTATTTTTTTTTTTTTTTTTTGTCTTTTTGTCTTATCTAGGGCCGCACCCGCGGCATATGGAGGTTCCCAGGCTAGGGGTCTAACAGGAGCTGTAACTGCCGGTCTACACCACAGCCACAACAACGCGGGATCTGAGCCGCATCTGCGACCTACACCGCAGCTCACAGCAACGCCAGATCCTTAACCCACTGAGCAAGGCCAGGTATCGAACCCGCAACCTCATGGTTCCTAGTCGGATTCGCTAACTACTAAGCCACGAAGGGAACTCCCAAGATGCCCCTTCTTGATGGGAGACTTTCTGTGGAACCGGAAGCAGCCATGGCAGCCTTCTCTGGAGACACAAGGTTCCACAAATCCATGCCTCGCCCAGCCCCAGCCCTAACTTCCAGAACCTCAGCACAAACATGAAAGCTGTGGAACTTTCTATACCGGAAGGGATTCTAGATAGAGAGCCTATTTCGTTTTGTTTTTGTTTTTGTGCTTTTTAGGGCCACACCTTCAACATATGGAAGTTCCCAGACTAGGGGGTCAAATCAGAGCTGCAGCTGCCAGCCTACACCTCAGCCACAGCAACGCAGGATCTGCGCCTTGACCGCAACCTACACCTACCCACCGGCAAGGCCAGGGATTCACCCACATCCTCATGGATATTATTGGATTCATTTCCACTGCACCACAATGGAAACTCCTAGAAAGCCTGTTTTATTAGACTTTGTAGAGCATGCTGCCTGATTAACTCATGGCTGCAAGATAGTATCATTCTTTCTCTCCCTGGGCTGAGCATCCTAAATCAGTGCTTCTTGGTATTTTACTCTCCCACCATCAGCTTTCTTCTTTGTACCGTGGCAATGTGTGGGGTGCTTTAAATTTCCCTTTTCAGATTAGAATCAATTCCTACTTGTATTCTGAAGTGAAAATGGTTTTACGACTGAGCTATGCATGACTCATAATGGCTCACCTGCAGTTCTCCCACAATGCAGCAGGTTAAGGATCCAGCGTTGCTTGCTGCATCAGCTTGGGTCCGTGCTGTGGCGCAGTTCTGATCTCCGGCCTAGGAACTTCCACATTCCAGGAGTGTGGCCAAAAAAAAAAAAAGGGACTCACCTGCAAACAGAAGCTCACTGGCCTTCTGGGGGACTCACTGACATCTACAAGTCTTCTAGAGTCCAAGCCTGTTAAAACTTGGGCATGCAGACTTTGCACTTATATCCCCAGGGCAAAGCAAATGAGTCTCTCACGCCTGAGTGGTATGTTTATAAACATAGGAGAAGCTAGAGTTCCACTTACTGTTGCTGTGTAACAAACTGCCCCAAAACTTTGTGGCCACACCCATTTCATAATATCTTAAAGGTTACAAAAAATCAAGAATTCAATCAAGTTTGACTGGGCAACCCTCTGCTTCCTGTGGCATCACTGAGGTTACATGACTGGTTGGAAGGCTGGGCTCTGCTGGGACTGTCTACTCTGGAGTCCCACGTGCAGCCTCATGAGCATGACGGGCTCAGGGTAGCTGTACTTCTTAGGTAGAGGCTGGCTAGCCCATTAGTGAGTGTTCCATGAGAACCAGACAAAAACTGCAGCGCCTTTTTGCACTTAACCTTGGAAGTCACACACATCACTTCAGACGCATTCTGTTCATTAGAAAGTTATTGGCCAGTCCCGGTTCAAGGGAGAGGAATTAGACGCCACCGCTTGCTGGATGGGGAGACGATCGGGTCATCCTGTAGAAGAGCCTGTGGGATACGCAGTATTGTTTCCACTGTCTTTGGAATGTGCCCTCTGCCATAACCAGTTCAAACCTAAGCAAGTGTGAAGTTAGACAAAGTCGCCCCTCCACTCCTGCAGATCTAGTCCCATGACTCTCCTCCTGCTTGTTGCCCTTGCCCTCAAATGCTACCAAACCCCAGACTCTACTTTGCTCTCCTAACATCTCTTACAGCACTTCACCTATTTTGAGTCTCACTTTCCTCCTGACCCCATTAGATGACCAGAGGCAGCACTTGGCAGTGGAAAGAACATTGAACTGAAAAGTCACCTCCCAATGCTTCCACCAGTGAGCCAGGTTCTCCCAGGCAACTCACCACAACTGCAGTTTTCTCATTTACACAATACGGGGACGTGGGTTTGGGGGATAAGGTAAAACCATCTTCAACATCAGTTCTAATCATTCCTAAATCTGAGTTAAGGAGTAAGTGGATAACCACAGAAGATCACCATTTAACCCCACTAAAAATATTTCTTTAGCATCAATCTTCAACAATCTTGAGTAAATACAGAAGAGAGGAGTTTGAAGGTTCATTGGCAGCCACAAATAGGTAAAAAGCCAGCAAAAATATGAAGAATGCCCCTGAAATGACCACAAATGGTTTGTTGCAAATAAACAAACTAAGGGATGCATTCTAAGTTCCTTCGGTAATATGATAGTTCACTGACCCAGGGGCGCATGGGGCAAAAACCGTTTTGTGGTTTTACAGTAGTCATACCATCTGGACATGTGACCATGAAGGAAGACAGAAGAATGGAGACGGTGGGGACCCCCAGAGGCAGATTTATGTTCAACACGGAAGTGGAGCACATCACTCCTTCCCACATCTTATTGGCCAGATTGCCGTCACACGGTCTGAACCCACCTGGGAGAGAGTCTGGGAAATGTAGTCTTCCTCTGTGCCTGGAAGAAAAGAAATGGATTGGCAAACATCTGACAAGTGACAGGATCACTTACAAAGGAGATGTACTTTGTTTCCATCTTAACACCATTTGCTGTTTGGGGCCATTAAAGAGCTATTCATTGTCCAACCAATTGGATTCCATAATACAGATTTCTCTTTGATGGCTGAAATAGCCAGAACATGGTATAATAGAAGCACATGCACACATACTCTCTCTCTATATCTCTCTCTCTCTCTTGCTCACTCACTCTCACTGCTAGCAGTTGATTTTGGGTCTATTAATAATGGATCCTGCTAATAAGCATAGCTCTATGTCAGACACGGGACTGTGTTTTACTTTTGTGCATTATCTCAATTGATCTTCACAGAGTTGTGTGAGGCAGTCATTCATTATTATTCTCATTTTACAGATGAGGAAATGAAACGCAAGTGAGATTATTTGCTCAAAGTCATACCATGAAAAAGTGGCAAGGTTGGGACCCGTATCCGAGTCCATCTGGTTCTCGAACCAGTGCTCTTAACTGCTGTGCTGTACCGACCTCCCACGTGTAAAGATATTGCCAGAGTGGGGAGAAAGGAAATCCCATGGGGAAGGAACTTCAGGCTTTTCTGATCTTATAGGCACAGTGGTTCTAAGTGCGACTCTCTGACCTTCCCAAGAGTTTTGCATACATGACCCAGGCTGAAGCTACACACCGTCCAGGTTTAATTACACCAAAGGATAACATTCCCTCAGCTCTGCTCTGTCTCGAAGCTGGTTCCTTTTTCCACCCTGGCACAGGGGGTGATCCCAGTGTGGAACTTGGCTATAAAACCCAGCCTTGGCTATAAAACTTGCTCACGCTTGATGTATTGCCATATGCTGTCTTTAAATGCTTGTATGTGCAGCTTAATCTTTGCACCTAGAGGGGAAACTTGAGACCGAAGTCAAGCTTTTCCTTCAGCACCTAGTGCTGTACAAAGCACAACAGAAGCATCCAAGAAACACATGCTAATAAAGAGTGAGCAGCAGTGACATCACCTCCGTGCCTCAGTTTCCTCCTCTGCAACATTAAGGGCTTTGGCAGGAGACGATCACAGGGCTCACCCAGCTCTATGATTCCACATATTGCTAGGTGCTGCTCTTCAAGGGCACCCTGTCCAAAAGCTTCATAAATTTTTCCTGCAAAGCCAAAGTCACTGAATGGTCACAGGGCAAGGCTAGTCACATACTGACTAGCTAACTAACCTTTCCAAACACATGTGATTATAACCGAGTTTCCATAAAGAAAATTGCATTTTAAAGTGACAAGAAGCCATTATTGCAAAATGACTAATAACGCAGCAAAGAGCCGTAACGTGATTCTTGCCCAAGTCATTAATCAATTGATGCATTTTAACGAGGAGCTTCCTTATGCATGTCTCTAGTCATTTATTCAAATCAAGTAAATATTGTCCACGTTGTCCACTGAGAAAGAACAGGGTGATTTATTAAGGAATTGGAAAGACCGCATTTCTTGGAGAAATTTCACAAAGAGGGATTCTTTCAATAAAGTGTTTTCAAGGAGTCAGATGGCCCTGTGGGCTATGCAATGTGTCTGCGTGTCTGGGAGCCTCATCAGATTCTATCTAGCAGCCAAGTGCAGTGAGGTTTGAGGCTACTCCGCTCGCCTCCTGGATCAGTTGGCTCTCACACTCAGGGACAATACCGTTCAAGAGGCAATAGCTTGGTAACAAAGACCCTGATAACTGTTTGTACTTTTAAGTCAATGGCTTGCCTCCCCTTTCTGGTTTATCAAATAAGTAGGTACTTTGCAGACCAAAACTTCAAACTTAGGTGGGTTTTACTGGAACGTGGCAGCACCTCCTAGCAGGCTATTTCAGGTCTACTCTACAGCTGTTATCACTTCCACAAGGAGAGGACTAATAGAGGCAAGATAGGTTTAGGACCTGCAACCAATGACTTACTTTTTCCTGCTTAGAAGGAAATGCTGAAGACAACCTCAAATGTGAGGCTACTGGAAAACTACAGATGATGATCCACTTTGCCACTAACCAGGATATAATAACATCTGAAGGTCAGAGCAATCGAAAGGTGCCAAGTCAAGACAAAATTTAGACAAGGTTATATCTACCCAATGGCAAAGCATCAAGTAAATTCAAGTAATTTTTTTTTTAAAGCATATCCTTTAAGTTCAGGTAAGCGGTTGATTTTTTTCCTTTCATGTGGCCTGTTGCAAAACCCTAGAAACACTACCTGGGACTTCTCCCAGGAGTTTTGTGATCTGATTTTTGCCAACTGGCCTCAGTCACATCGTATACACACTCAGAGACACACACACCAATACACAGTTAGAAAGCTTCTTCACTTTTTGGTCGTGGCCCCCAGGCACAAGCTTCCCTGGCCCCCCAGAAGGAACATTGCCAAGGCCTCTGCAAGTATGGAAGAGTGAACTCCTTCCTTCTGAAGAAATGATGAAACTAAAAGGGAAGCTCAAAATCAGAAGCAAAAAAGGGAGGCTTTGCGTGATCAACCTCGTAAGCCAATCCACCTTGCATTCTCGTCATAGTTTATTAGTGATCTCAAATGAAAAATGAATGACTTCAGCATGAGATCAATTGGTGAAAGAACGCATTGTATAAGTGTTTCCTTACAATCTGTCCTTCCTGCTGGCATTCACTGAGGCTCCCTGAGTGTATGTCACCCCAAACATTACCTCCTGAAGGTCCTGCCCATTTCTCTCCATTGTCACTCTTTGACCAGCAGGACAGTCTCCTAACCCCCTCCCCACTTCTGCATTTGCCCCCACGCCTCCTCACAGCAGCCACAGTGAGCTTGACAAGCCCAGCTGGTTGAACGCTTCGGCAGGTCCCTCCCCAGTGCTCTTGGGCCTGGTGGGATCCCTTAATATGGACTACAAAGTCAGGTCTCCGCCTGTGTCTCCTCAACCTCATCCCCCCGGTCCCTCGTGTTTCTTACTCAGCAAAGAAACCAGGCTCTTTGATGTGCTTCACTGAGTCAGCCTCCCGCCTCCCCTTGGCCTTTGTCCGGGCTCTTCCCTTTGTCTGGCCTGTTCTCCCACCCTCACCCCCTCCCTGCTCAGGCCTCCAAAAAGTTTTCCTTCCCTGGGGAAGCCTGGCCTCACTCCTCAGACTAAAGCTAGGACCCGTATTTTATTTCCTCCCAGTACACTGTCCTTTTCCTTCCTAGAAGTTCTTGGCTGTAATGAATAACCATTTGCTCATGAGCTTCATAGCCTGCTTGTCAAGAGAGCAGAACAGCCCAGGGCTGGCGTTTTTGAGTCGGACCACACAGCTCAAATCTTAGCTCTGGCGTTTACTAACATCCTGGGTAACTCCCAGGGTGAATAATAGCATCTGTTGGGAGTTCCCGTCGTGGCTCAGTGGTTAACGAACCCAACTAGTATCCATGAGGACACAGGTTGGATCCCTGGCCTCGCTCAGTGGGTTAAGGATCCGGCGTTGCCGTGAACTGTGGTGTAGGTCGCAGAGTGGCTCGGATCCCGCGTTGCTGTGGCTGTGGTGTAGGCTGGCAGCTGTAGCTTTGATTTGACCCCTAGCCTGGGAACCTCCATATGCTGCGGGTGTGGCCCTAAAAAAGACAAAAAAAAAAAAAAAAAAAAAAAAAAAAAAAAAAAAAAAAATATATATATATATATATATATATATATATATATATATATATATATATATAGCATCTGTTTCACAGAGTCACTTTGGACATAAGATGAGTTAACAGTAGCAGGTAGCCCAGGCCTGGCACATAGTAAGCACTCCATAGATATTAAGAAGAAAACCTGAGTAAGTACCAAATACCTACTAAGAGAGAGCAAATGCTTTTGCTTAGAGAGCTAAGAGGGCAAATGCTTTTCATGTAAAGTGGGGATAACAGCCTTTGTCCTGCCAACCACTCGAGATGGATTTAAGATGAAATAAATTGCCAGGTATGACTGCTGGGTCACTGGTATATATCTGAAGAAAACAGAAACCCTAATTTGAAAAGATAGGTGCACCCCAGCGTTCACAGCAGCATTATTTACAACAGCCAAGACATGGGAGCAACCTAAGTGCCCATCAGCAGGTGGCTGAAGAAAACATGGTGCATATACTCAGTGGAATGACGGCCATAAAAAAGAATGAAATTCTGCCATTTGAAACAACATGGATGGGCCTAGAAGGTGTTCCATTTAGTGAAATAAGTCAAAGACAAATACTCGCTTATCACTTATATGTAGAATCTAAAATTTTTAAAAAGGCAAACAAATGTGTATAACAAAACAAACAGACTCACATGTCTAGGGAATAAACTAGACGAGACCAGTGGGGAGAGAGAAGGGGAGGGGAAAGATAAGGCTACGGGATTCGAACCTACAAACTTCTATGAGTAAAGTAAATAAGCTACCAGGATATATTGTACAACACAAGGAATGCAGCCTATATTTTGTCATGACCTTACATGGCATATAATCTATAAAAATATTAAATCACACACAAAAAAACTTAATAAAAAAATAAATTACTGAAGGGGAAAAGGCTCTAACTTGTGTTCAGTTCTACAAACGTAGAGTCCTGCCATTGCTGTTCACCCTTTCCAGGCCTAATCCTTAACTTGACTGAAAAAAAAAAAAAAAAAATCTCAATAATCTGATTTTTTTTTTTTTTTTAACAAGAGCAAGGTCGAATTACAGCTGGATGTTCCCTTGTCTCCCAGGGAAGACGTTTTCCCAGAAGAGCAAAGACCACGTCACCCTCATTCCCACCAAAGAGCGGCAGCATGGGAAGCTCAGAACTCCATCCCAGGAGGGTGCAGAGAAAGCGCGGCGGGCCAAGCACATCCCCTCAGGCTCTCCTTTTACTGTGCGAACACAGTCTCTCCAAGTTCAGGGGCTAAAGGCCCAGCACTTTATCCCCCGGGAAAAATATTAGCCCTTAGCAAATGAATGGACCTTGAAGTTTTCCTTCAGGGAAGCAGGTACTGTTCAAATCTCTGCAACCGCTGAATGCTAATGTATAGCCACAGCCGGAGCGGGGAAGGGGCACCGCATGTGTGACGTAGGCCCCTAATTAATCAAACTTCTCCCAAGCCTGTCCACAGCCAATGCATTATCTCTACTTTAGTTCAGTGCCACATGGGAGTAGATATTCCTGCTACGAATAGAGCTCTAGAGGTTTACGGATTCTAAAGGCGGGAAGACATCTCAGGGCCACTGAGCCCAAAAGCCTGTTCCACGCACATCCACGATTCTCTCCTCGATACGTGGCCAAGCTGCAGGTCTTGACCTTCCCAAACGAGGTCCCCTAGCACAAGGATGGGCCGGTCCAGGCTGAGCTCCTGGTTGATCTGCCCAGGGGGGCTCTGAGGGGAGAGAGGAAAGCCTGATGTGACAGCAATGACGCAGTCGAGGTGCATCATTAGAACCGAGAAAGGATGCTGGGGGCAAAGGAGAATTTGCATGAGGATTTTTTTTTTTTTTTGTCTTTTTGCCTTTATCTGGAGCTGCACCCGCGGCACGTGGAGGTTCCCAGGCTAGGGGTCTAACAGGAGCTGGAGCCGCCGGCCTTCGCCACAGCCACAGCAACACGGGATCTGAGCCGCGTCTGCGACCTCCACCACAGCTCACGGCAACGCCGGATCCTTAACCCGCTGAGCGAGGCCAGGGATCGAACCCGCAACGTCACGGTTCCTGGTCGGATTCGTTAACCACTGAGCCATGAAGGGAATTCCCAAGATTCCTTTTAGATGCACACTCACAGGTTTGGGGATGAAATCACAAGCCAGGTTGAGGTCTTCCGGGGTACAAACCACCACCAAATAACGAGAACTGAAGAGGACAGTGAAATGTCATCCAAAGATACTGACCGATGCACTGGCTTGGGAGTCAGCAGCCCTGGGCTCCAGGTCTGACCTCTGGAGAAGCTGAGGAGGAGACTGCAGAGTTAGTAAAGCATCCGCAGTGTTGCAGGCACTCAGTAGTCACAGGGCTGAAGGATTTTCTGTTAAACCTGGCACGGTTGGCATTTCCCATCCTGATCTAGAAGGTTCATGCACAGTAGACCCCAAGTGGCTGAACTAAGTAAATGTTTTACTGCATCAATGTCCTGGAGAAGAGACTTCTAACAGGAAATGGCAAAAGATCCTCCCAGGAGAATGTCTTTCTCGCAAACCTCCTAAGAATCATTCTAAATGTCACCACACATAAACCCACTTGATCATTTCTTAGGAACGGTGCCTCTCACAGCTCCCTCTGAATGCAGCCTGAAATCCATTCACTGAAATCCATTCATAGGGGTGCTCTGAAATCCATCACTGAGTTGTATGGAGGCCACACCTCCCCCAGCTGCTCTCAGCCACAAGAGAGCATGACAGGGGTACCGTGACAGGTCTTTCTAGAAAACGTGGGACTCCCCTAAGGGCTGATTTTGCCTCGAGAACAGCCAACAGCCTCACCAGACTTTCCTAACTGCACAGCAGTCTACTCCAGCTTCCATCAATCTTCCTTTCCTCCTCCATGGGGAGCAGAACTGCGTCTCAGCTCTCCCAGCCTCTCCTTCGTCCCCTTGTCACGGAGCAGGACCCTAGGAAGCCTCCCCAGAGTGGACCCCTACTCGTGTCCTCCACCTGCCTTTTTATCCATAGAGGAAAACTTTAACCAAAGAATCCGTTTAATCAGAGAAGTGAGAAGATACAGGGGAAACGGAAAACAATCAAGCAAGACAGAATAATAATAGTTTCGCCATTCAACAAAGTCAAGGACCTTTAGTTAGTTCTTCTTCAAAGACTATAGATAATATTCTGAATCATGTCCCTGGAGCTGTCGTGCAGGTGCTGAAGCCCCCACCGGGTGGAAGAACTCAACCATATGCTGCCCACAAGCACGTAGACCCAAGACCAGTTAGAACTGGAAGACTGAGGACACTGACTCCCAATTACCTCACCACCACAGTCAGGAAAATGTCCACAAGCTGCTCAAGCCCTGTCCTCATAAACTCTAAGACACCTCCCACTCCCTCCGAGGGGACGCGGGGTGGAGGGCACAGTCCTTGGGGCACTAGCCTGCTGCCTTCTCCTCTTCGCGTGGCAGTGAAAGCTGCTTGTCCTGTTTCCTCAAACCCTGTCTCTGTGTTTCTGTTTGGCCCCGGTGTACAGAGGCAGCCAATGTTTCGGCAACATCTTCCCACCGTCCTCGCAGGTATTTCCCTAAACAGCCCATCCAGATGCCTGCTTCCTGGAGGCAATGCCGCTATGCGCATCTCTAGATGAAGGAATGGCTGGCTGGGTCTCACAGCACTGTTCCGCTCATTCAGTTAGAGCCATCAGGCAGTCTCTGTGTGGAAACACTTAAGGTGTTGCCAGCTGAACCCATGTGGAGATTTGGGTAGAGAGCCAGCAACTGTGTTTTCCTCTAAGGTCTTTGTGTATTGACTGATTTGCATTAAGGCTGAAGAGATTTCTGGGACTAGAACCAAATAGTATCAATGGCTAGGGGTCAAGCACAAACAGACCAGACTGGAGGAATAAAAAGAAGCCAGATTAGAATGAGGCACTGGGCGCCTCTGAACATCCACCAGTGAAGCAAACGCCAGTGGACTACTGGCCGTCATTTGAAGCTGCCCCTTCCAAGAAGCCCTATCGGAGTTTGCCTGCCTTGGGGTAGGGGTGGGGGTACCATTTGCATAAAAGCAAAAGTATTGACCCACTTTCATTGCTGGTGGGAACGCACAGTGGTGGAACGCCCATGGAAGTGTTTGGCAGTTCCTCAAAAAGCTAAATCAGAATAACCACGTGACTTACATACCAGTCCCAAGCATATACCCAGAGGAACTGAAAGCAAGGACTCGAACAAATACTTGTGCACCAGTGGTCAAAGCAGCATTACAACAACCAAAGGTTGTTGTTTTAACAACCCAAGTGGCCATCAAAAGATGAATGGACAAACAAAATGTGAAATGTCCATATAATGGAATACGATTCAGTGATAAAGAGGAATGAAGTTCTGGTACATGTTATAAAATACATGAACCTTGAAAGTACTATGCTAAGTAAAGGACCCAGGCACAAAAAGATAAATATCATGTAACGCCAATTATATGAAATATCCAGACTAGGCAGATCCATAGAAATAGGAAGTAGGTTAGAGGTTACCAGGGACTACAGGAGGGAGAAATAGGGAGTTATTTTTTAATAGTTAATAGTTTCTTATTGAGGGGGGGGTTATTTAAAAGTTTTGGAAATGGATCGTGGTGACAGTTGCATAAAATTTTGAATGTAATTAATGCCACTGAATCATACACTTAAAACTTTTTGAGGTAAAAAACTTTACTACATATGTTTTTACTATTTAAAAATGCATGGGAGTTCCCGTCGTGGCACAGCAGAAACGAATCCGACTAGGAACCATGAGGTTGCGGGTTCGATCCCTGGCCTTGCTCAGTGGGTTAAGGATCCGGCGTTGCCGTGAGCTGTGGTGTAGGTTACAGATGTGGCTCGGATCTGATGATGGTGTAGCTGTAGTGTAGGCCGGCAGCTGTAGCTACGATTCGACCCCTAGCCTGGGAACCTCCATATGCCGCGGGTGCGGCCTTAAAAAAAAAGCCAAAAAAAAAAATTCATGATGTAGGAGTTCCCATCACAGCTCAGCGGAAACTAATCTGACTGGGATCCATGAGGACACAGGTTCAATCCCTGGCCTTGCTTCAGTGGGTTAAGGATCCAGTGTTGCCGTGAGCTGTAGTGTAGGCTGCAATTGTGACTCGGATCTGGTATTGCTGTAGCTGTGGTGTAGGCCAGCGGCTACAGCTCTGATTTGACCCCTAGCCTGGGAACCTCCATGTGCTGTGGATACGACCCTAAAAAGACAAAAAATAAAATAAAATAAAATAAATTCATGATGTAATATATCAAAAAATTAAATTTTACACTTTACACAGGCAAATTGTATAGTGCATGACTTATATATCAATTAAGCAGTTCTCACAAAGTAAAACATTATAGCAGCCCTGGGTCTATGCAACTTTGCTGCAGGAGCCAGGGGTCAAACCCAAGCAAGAGGGTGGCTAGTTCCCAGGGCCTGACAATGTGATGCAGCAGCAAGGGCCCAAGGGCAGGGCAGGCAGCACTTCCTGAGCAGGTGGGCAGCCCGGGGCTGTGCATACTGGCCTGGGGAAGCGCCTGCAGAGGCTTGGAGTGAATGAAGCCCAGAGGGTGTCCAGAGGGTGAGAAGCTCTTTACACACGGCACTCTCCAGCCAGTGCTGTTTCCAAGATGGATTTTAAGAGAAGTAGTAGGACCCTTGCTGGAATCCTTCAAACCGCAGTTGGGGTGGAAACATGAAAGGGGGTAGGGAGATGGATGGCTCTGATCTCCATCGGTGACGGCTATCAGGACACCTAAACCACAATCTGCACATCAGCGTGACCACAAACACCCGACATCGTGTGCATCCCTTGTGGTCTTTCCAGGAATACATGGCACATAAGCAGAGTCAGGAATTAAAAGAATTATTTAGATAACGGAAAATAATAAGGCAAGTTGCCTAATTATCTGAATTTCTTATTTTTGTCCATTTCTAGGGTAAGTGCCAGGAAAGGTGGGAAATAAGTTGATTTTTATCCATGTGGAAAGATATCTGGATGGTCTAAAAGAGAGAAGACTCGTAAATCTGGCTGTGAATCTGTAACTTTTGTCAGCATTTGCAAAGAATGAATCTGTATCACGACCAACAGGTACATGAAAATATGCTCAACATCGCTAATTATTAGAGAAATGCAAAGCAAAACTACAATGAGGTTTCACCTCACACCAGTCAGAATGGCCATCATCCAAAAGTCCACAAAAAATCAATTCTGGAGAGAGTGTGGAGAAAAGGGAATCCTTTTAGGCAGCTGGTAGGAATATAAACTGGTGTGGTCACTATGGAACAGTACAGAAATACTTTAAAAAACTAAAAACAGGACTACCATATGATCCAGCAATCCCATCCCTGGACACATCCAGAAAAGACAAAAAGTCTAATTTGAAAGGACACATGCACCCCGATGTTCATAGCAGCACTATTTACAATAGCCTAGACATTGGAGTTCCCTTCGGGGCTCAGTGGTTAACGAATCCGACTAGGAACCATGAGGTTGCGGGTTCGATCCCTGGCCTTGCTCAGTGGGTTGAGGATCCGGCGTTGCCGGGAGCTGTGGTGTAGGTCGCAGACGTGGCTCGGATCCCGCGTTGCTGTGGCTGTGGCGAAGGCCGGCGGCTACAGCTCCTGTTAGACCCCTAGCCTGGGAACCTCCATATGCCGCAGATGCGGCTCTAGATAAAAAAAAGCAAAAAAAGACAAAAAAAATAGCCTAGACATGGAAGCAACCTAAATGTCCATCGACAGATGAATGGATTAAGCAAATGTGCTATATGATGTGCTATATGATAAATGTGCTAAATGTGAGATTATCATGCTAGGTGAGGTAAGCCAAAGATATGTAATATCACTTATATGTGAAACCTTAAAAAATAACACAAATGAACTGATTTGCAAAACAGAAGCAATCTCACAGACATAAAAAACAAACTAATGGTTGGTTACCCAAGGGGGAGGGGGGTAAATTAGGATTTGGGGATTAACAGATAAACATTTCTATATATAAAATAGATAAATAACAAGGACCTAGTATAGCACAGGGAACTATATTCAGTATCTTATAATAATCTGTAACGGAAAAGAATCTGAAAAGAATATATGTATAACACACACACAAACATACATACATATATATGTCTATATATGAATCACTTTGCTATACACCTGAAACATTGTAAATCAACTATACTTGAATTTAAGAAAAAAACATGAATCTGTATGTTCCAGACTCCAGAAGAAGGACACAAAATTATTGAGGTAAATGTGATGCTAAAATAGATCTCTGCATTCTCAGTTGTCAGCCATGCTTTCTCACATCCAATCTCCACATTAAAGTAAGAACCAATGGACAGACTGCCATTACAAATCTGAAACAACTACCTGTTCCACTGCTGAAAGGCACTGGAATTGAGGTATTTGGATTTCTATAAAAATAAAAGCCTGTAAGAGTTCCCGTCGTGGCTCAGTGGTTAATGAATCCGACTAGGAATCATGCAGATGCAGGTTCTATCCCTGACCTCGCTCAGTGGATTGGGGACCTGGCATTGCCGTGAGCTGTGGTATAGGTTGCAGACGTGGCTCGGATCCCGTGTTGCCGTGGCTGTGGCGAAGGCCGGCGGCTACAGCTCCTGTTAGACCCCTAGCCTGGGAACCTCCATATGCCGCGAGCACGGCCCTAGAAAAGGCCAAAAAACAAAAAAAAGGAAAGAAAGAAGGAAAGCCTGTGATTAGTAATGATTGAAAGGATATTTTCTGGTCTTTTTTTTTTTTTTTTCTTTAGGTGGAGCTGTCCTATGAAATGAAATGCACTTCTGAGGAGTTGCCGTTTTGGCGCAGCAGAAACAAACCTGACTGGTACGCACGAGGACGCAAGTTCGATCCCTGGCCTCTCTCAGTGGATCAAGGATCCAGTGTTGCCATGAGCTGTGGTATTGTTTGCAGATGAGGCTCAGATCCCACATTTTCGTTGCTGTGGCTGTAGCTCTGATTCGACCCCTAGCCTGGGAACTTCCATATGGCAAAGGTGTGGCCCTAAAAAGCAAGAGAGAGATAGAGAGGGACAGGGAGAGGGAGAGAGAGAGGGAGAGAAGAAGGCAGGCAGGCAGGCAGGCAGACAGGCAGGCGGGCAGGCGGGCACTTCTGCAGTGACTTGGAGTCCATATTCTGTGCATGGGTGTAGAAATAGCCACACAATATAGCTATACCTTTTAAACCATTTTCCTCCTGGTCCATGACTCTGCAGGGGTAATTTGAGCAGGCATTGATGATGATAAACACCACAGTTTAGGAGATGTTAAAGCAAGCTTATCAGAGCTCACATAGAGAAACAAATTAGGCAAACTGAAGTCATTTGAGCTAATGAAGTTTGATTCCAAACAGCCAGATCAATTAAGCTTCAAGTACTTGCTTGGGTTCCTGTTCCGGAAGGCAGGGAGGAGCTCCTGCCTAGAGGACAAGGCTGAGAGTTCTAATTGAGAAGGTCTGAAAATTCAGCTGACAGAGCCCTTCCGTGCTTCGCGGATAGATTTCTCAGGTCCTGCTGTTTGAAATGAAGGGAAAGTGGGGGATGCAACCATGAGGACCCAGTCTGGGAAGAAGAGAAACCATGATCTACAGCAGTGAAAGGCTTGGTAATGTTTCCAATGAATTTGCTGTACATGTGCAAACAAATCGAAAGAGTGAGCTTTGGTGATGGGAGCAAGAGGTGGGCTCAGAGAGAATTTGCCTGTTTCATTGGATGGAAAGTAGAGAGCTCAGAAATTCTGGGTCCTGAAAGCTGAACAGTGAGGCTGTGCTCACTACCCACCTGTAAAAGATAAAACTGAAAATTGTATTGGAATAGAAAAAGCTTTTTGAGTACCACATCTCAGAGCAGAGACCAAAGCAAGGGTGTTGCCAGCAGGCCTATGTTTACACTTCTGACGGAATGAAGGTGGCTCCCAGAAATTTTTTCCCTTTGGGAAAAAAAATGGTTCAGGGAAAAGAGATCAACAGTATGTTCCCATGGAAGCATTTTATGCTCAAGGTACCTGTAATCAAGTCCAGAGAGAAGTATGCCTTGAAAAAAATAGTGACTGTGTCTACTAGAATATAGGCCCAACCAGAATCAAATAGATTAAAACACCACCACCAGAACAAAATGTCTGTGAGAGTTATATTGTCAAAATTCTATCAGGAGTTCCCCTTGTGTCGCAGAGAGTTAAGAACCCAACTAGTACCCATGAGGATGTGGGTTCGATCCCTGGCCTCGCTCAGTGGGTTAATCCGGCATTGCAGTGAGCTGTGGTATATATCGGCAGCTGCAGCTCCAACTTGACCCCTAGCCTGGGAACTTCCATGTGTGGCCCTAAAAAAAAAGGAAAAAGAATACAAAACAGCACTTAGGCTAATTTTTCTGTGGCCAAGAATGTGCTGAATTCAGGAGGGCAGTAAATATATGTGAACAACAATGGATCATGATAGACGAAATTTCTGTTCTCGGAGTTCCCCACTGTGGCTCAGTGGTTAACGAATCCGACTAGGAACCATGAGGTTGCGGGTTCAATCCCTGGCCTTGCTCAGTGGGTTAAGGATCCGGCGTTGCCGTGAGGTGTGGTGTAGGTTGCAGACGCGGCTCGGATCCCGCGTTACTGTGGCTGTGGTGAAGGCCGGCGGCTACAGCTCCTGTTAGATCCCTAGCCTGGGAACCTCCATATGCCATGGGTGTGGCCCTAGAAAAGGCAAAAAGACAAAAAAAAAGAAAGAAAGAAGGAAGAAAGAAAGAAAGAAAGAAAAAAAAAGAAATTCCTGCTCTCAATTACTGGCTCTTGCCTTCTAATAGGATGGTTTATCCTCACTCATTTTCTGCCATGTGAGTTACCTGTGCACCCTTTCTAGGGAAAATACGTCCCCGTATATGGATACAGATAGGACTTGGTCAGTGAAATGTGAAGGCACGTGCATTTCTGAACAAAAGCTTTAGATGTGACTGCATAGTGTTGTACTCTGTGGCTCTGTCCCCCACAATAAGAACATAGTCCAGAAAAAGCCTACTTTGTCTAGAATAATAAGTCACACCAAGTCCAGCCACCTCAAGCAGACCCACCCTTGACCAACAACCTTCATGTAATGTTATCAAGAAATGCATGTTTATTGCGAGGCATTGAGATTTTGGAGTTATCTGCTACTGTAGAAACAGTTGATAATACAGGTGTCATCAATGCATAAGCAATGTGTTGAAGGCCATAGTACTCAATGACATCATCTAGGGAATAAGTATAAAGAAAAAGTCTGAGCCTTGGAAAGAGGAGAGGCCAAGAAAACACTTAAAAGCCTTGGACAAAAAGATGAGGCAAGTCACAAGAGAGCTATCCTAGGGGCCAAATTTAGAAGAAAAAAAAAATGCTTTATGAAAACAGGCAAGAATGTGATGAATTCAGGAGGGAAGTCCATATCAAATAGACCTGAGGGAACGAAAAAGACACAGAAATGACCTTAAATTTAGCAAGAGGAGAACACTGATGAGTTTGACAAAGATGATCTCAGTGAATCGTGGCAAAAGTTAATTGGCCAAAATTGGATAGAATATGAGGTCCGAACAGGGGGTAATGAGTACAAATGACATTTTTAAAGTAAATTTTCCATAAATGGAAGCAGAGATAACTGGAATGAGTTGAGAGGTTTAGACAATTCTGGGGATATTTTTCGTTTTGTTTTCCAGATGAGAAATAATACAGAATGTTTCCATGTTGATGGGGAAAATCCAGCAGAAGAAAGCTACCATTTCAAGGTAATAGGATGAACTAGGTGATGCCCAGATGAGTGATGAATATTGCTAGGTTTTCTGTTTTAGTTTGGGGGGGCTCTGGGGTGGGGGTTAGCTGCACTCATGGCATGAGGAGGAAGTTCCCAGACCAGGGATCGAACCCATGCCACAGCTGCAACCTAAGCCACAGCAGTGACAATGCTGGATCCTTAACCCACTGCACCACCAGAGAACTCCACTATTCTAGTTTTTATATTGATGTCGTTTAAACATACCGTTGCCAGGAATCCAAAGAAAAATATTAAAATCCTGCAATGCCAATTATTCTCTTCCCCCCAATTTCCTGAGGATCCTGAGAAATCCACAAAGAAAAACAAAAAATTTAAATGGTTGTTCAAGTGCCCAATACACCGAAGTCCCAATAACAAACGGTTGACTTTACAGCTCTCCTTCAAGTCCTGAGTCTAATTCTTGGGATCTTAATCTCTCTAGAAAACTTCAGGAAGAAACTCAATCAAAGGGAGTGGTCAGAATCCCAGAGGTCTTGAACCCACTTACCCAAGTGGCCATAGCGACTTGGTGACCCTGCACAGTACAGCGGGAGAGTGAGCCAACTGGCGGAGTGGCACTGAGATGGGATGGGCTCTGCCTCCTGGTGGCCTCAGAGCTTCCCCACCCCTGCCTACCCCGTCTCCCCCCACCCCGACACATGGAGAAGGGGGGAGGGGCCATGCCTGTACTTACGTCACAATGCCCCACCCATAACCTCTTAAGGACCAGTCAACGACCTGAGTTCCCAACATTCACACTTGTGGCCCTTCCTCCCTTAAAGAGGCAGCTACGAGGATGTGGGCAGAGTCGGTCATGACATGGCAAGTCCACCTCGCCCTGCGTAGACGAACGATCGGGCTAGTCTCCGTGAGCAACCCGTTCATATTCAACTAGGAACTTCTGTGGACCCCGTCCTAATCCAGACACATGGCCTTCCTATTGGAAAATTCAGACATGGAGGCATAAGACTGGCAGAAAGACTTGAGGTAATATTCTGAAGCCTTCCATCTTCCCTCACAATACGTCTCACGCGTGCAAAATTCAGTTTCCTTTGGGACTCTTATGCACGCAGCACGCACAGGTCCTTCACCATAAAACCTCCAGAAAGTTCCCTTATGATATCTGCTCTTTCCCTCCTGGGAAGCTCAAATGAACATTCTCTTCTCAAATAGCCTATAATTATCAAATCACTTGATTTTTTATTGCAAAGAAAGAATAACTGCACCCGAATCCAGTGACCATGCTTTTTGGGTAGCTCAAAGAGAATTTCATAATTTAGAATTAATTAGGCAATAAGAGAGAACAGGAGGCATATTTTAGGATATTAACTCATGCCAAGTTCAAACTCATTCCATCTCTGTTGCCCAGTGTGAATAATTACGCCATTAATCCAAGGCAGGAGGAGAGCTATTGTGACTGCAACACATTTTTAAGCAAATAAAGAAAAATGTCACTTCTCCCCTTCAACTCATGCTCTGAATAGACCTCCATTATAATAACACTTTTATTTATTTATAGGGCATAAATTCCCTTGAGCTCAATAAACTATAGGATGAGCAAATTGCTAGTTTAAGAGGAAAAACAGAACTTTTCTAGCTAATTCTGAATAAAAAGACATTAGACAGGGAAAATGACTAAGAAGAGAAGCTGAACATTTATAGAGAGCTTGGAAAAGGGCCTAAAGGAAGAAGCTATGATGTGGCTTTTTCGTTCTCCTGTCTCCTTCTGTCACACACACTCTCCCCTCGGTGACTCAGATGGGAAGCAGTCTGGAGGAGAAAAGTTTCATGAACATTTTGTTTGTTTGTTGATTTCTTTTTTCTTTTTAGGGCAGCATATGGAAGTTCCCAGGTTAGGGGTTGAATCAGATCTGCAGCTGCCGGCCTACACCACAGCCACAGCAATGCCAGATCCGAGCCGCATCTGTGACCTCCACCACAGCTTGCAGCAACACCAGATCCTTAACCCAGTGATCGAGACCAGGGATTAAACTCACATCCTCATGGATACTATGTCAGGTTCTTAACCCACTGAGGTACAATGGGAACTCTTCATGCACATTTAAACGGCCCTGAACATGACCCCTGATTCCAGTCATCCTTTGCTGTCAAGATGATGCCGGTCAGCCTTGCCCCTTCCCCACTTCCAGATGCGCTTCCTGATGCATGTACGGTTTACTGAGCACGAACAACTGGGAGAATCAGTGTGGCTTCCCATCCAGAGCCTCTTAGGATGGATCAGAAATGCACAGGGTGAAACGAAAGGAAAGGGACACAGAATGGGACAAATGGGACACAATATTTTGTCCCACAGAATGGGACAAAATATTTGCAAATGAATCGACTGACAAGGGATTAATCTCCAAAATTTACAGACACCTCCTACAGCTCAATACCAAAGAAACAAACAACCCCATCAGAAAATGGGCAGAGGATCTAGGCAGACAGTTCTCCAAAGAAGACATGATGCAGATGGAAAATAAACACATGAAAAGATGTTCAACATCGCTCCTCATTAGAGAAATGCAAATCAAAACCACTGTGAGGTACCACCTTCCACCGGCCAGAATGGCCATCATCAAAAAGTCTACAAACAATAAGTGCTGGAGAGGGTGTGGAGAAAAAGGATCCCTCTCACACTGCTGGTGGGAATGCAAATGGGTGCAACCACTGTGGAAAACAGTATGGAGATTCCTCAGAAAACTCAGAATTACCATTTGATCCAGCAATGCCACTCCTGGGCATCTATCCAGAGGAAACTATGACTCAAGAAGACACATGTACTCCAGTGTTCACTGCAGCACTCTATGCAACAGCCAGGTCATGGAAACAACCTAAATGCCCATCGACAGAGGAGTGGATAGGGAAGATATGGTACACACACAGTGGAATATTACTCTGCCATTAAAAGGAATGAATTACCAACATTTATAGCAACATGGATGGACCTAGAAATTATGCGAAGTGAAACCAGTCAGACAATTAGACAGCAATACCCAATGCTACCACTTACATGTGGAAACTAAAAAGACAAAATGAACTTCTTTGCAGAACAGAGAATGACTCACAGACTTTGGAAAACCTTGGTTTTTCAAATAAGACAATCTGGGGGGTGAGGGAATGCACTGTGAGTTTGGGACACAAAATCTATCAAATTGACTTGTGATGATTTATGTACACGTATAACTGAAATAAAATTCATTAAGTTAAAAACAAAATGCACAGGGTGACCTGTGTGGGCCTTTCCAGCTTCACGTGGCTGAAGAGGATGCTGGGGATGGACAGAAAGCCAACACTTGGGGCGGGGGGGGGGGTCCACATGTCCTCTAGGACCAGAAGGAAGGGGGTCAAGGTCATCGCAGGCATGTCCCCTGAGCTACAAGAGTCACAGAGACGATGGGGAGCCATGCACAGTGGCCCGCACTAGGCCCTTCTGCAGAGCCGTGGCGTTGCCCCAGCAGATGGGAGACCCTGCAGACACGACGGTAATGAACATGAGTTGGAGGTAGGCAGGCCAAGACCTTCGTCTCAATGGCATTCGGTTTGACACTAACGACCCAGAGTTAGTGAGCCCCTACAGGTTAAGGGCTTAGGCCAAGACGGTCCCCACTTCAGATTCCAATTGCTGTCGGGTCCCAGGTTACCCACATTTCTGTCTGATTTGGCTACCAGGTCAGGGGTTCCCATGACCCCCTCGGCAGGTTCAATAATTTCTAGAACAGCTCACCGAACCCAGGGAAACACTTTACTTTCTATTATCATTTTATTTGAAAGGATATTACAAGGGATATAAATAAAAAGCCAGACGAACAGCTACTAGGGTCAAGTCTGAAAGGGCCCCTGAGCATAGGTACTTCTGTCTCCATGAAGTCTGGTTTGCACACCCTCCTGGCACGTGGATACATGGAAGTTCTTCAAACACCTTCGCTTGGGGTCGTTATAGATGTTCCCTTATGTTGGCACGATTGATTAAATCATGACCAATCCATGATGAACACAGTCCCTTCTCACCTCTCCAGAGGTCAGGGGTGAAACTGAAATTCCCAACCCTCTAAACACGTGGTTGGTTCCCCTGGCAACCACACCCGCCCCCATCCCAAAGCTATCTAGGGGTTTCCAGCCACCAGTTATCTTATTAGCATAAACTCAGGGATGGTTAAAAGAGGCTTGTTATTGAATAACAAAAGACTATCCCACCACTCAGGAAGTCTCAAGGGTTTTAGAAGTTCTGTGCCAGAAACAGAAGATAAAGACCAAATGCATCTGTCTCTTAGTATGTCACATCTCACTTGAGGAAGTCCATTTACTTCATCAAGCTTCAGTTTCACTAGCTGTAAGGTGGTAATCATATTATGCTGTAAAGATGAACTACTTGAACTGCTACTTTTGTAAGCCAGAATTTTTAGATGGTCAGCAATTTCACATAATTCAAACTAATAATTAATTCACTCCTTCATTGATCATTGTGTGTAAACTACATGTTTAGAGCGGCGAATTTTGTTCAGAAAGGCATAAAACAAAGTTTCTGGCCACAAATCTTAGATTGCAGTCAAGGCAGGGTACAAAAATAACACAGAGAGAGAGATGTAATCTGCTATCAGGTGATAAGTGTTAAAAAGGAAAATCAAGGCAAAGAAGGAGTTCCTGCTGTGGTGCAGTGGAATCCAACTGCTCAGGTTGCTGCAGAGGCTGGGGGTTCGATTCCCAGCCCGGTGCCATGGGTTGAAGGATCCAGCACTGACACAGCTGCAGCTCAGATTCACTCCCTGGCCTGGGAATTTCCATATGCCATTGGTGTGGCTATTAAAAAAAAAAAAAAAAAGTCAAGGCAAAGGAATAGAAAGTAAGTAGATGATTCTCTTTGTTCAGATTTGGGGAGAGTCTTTGTTGAGGAGGTGACAGTTAAACAGACACCTGATGGAAGGACGGAACAAAGTTCTGAACATGGACCATTCCAGAAGGAGGAAAGAGCAGGGGCAAAGGCCCAGGGAACAGAAGGGAGTCAGTATAGCTGGATGAGAGGGCCAGAAGCGGAGGATGGAGGAGGAGAAGGTTGGAGAGGAAGGGCTTCTCAGTTGAATTCTAAATCATATGGGAATTCCCTGGAGAATTCTGACCGAGGCCAGATATGATCGAACTGGGAGTTTTCCAAGATCATTCTGGTTGTTTGATAGGATGGCAGGGTGGGAAGCAGAAGAAGGAGAGGGAGGCAAACCACTTAGAACATTACTGCTTAGAGTTCCCCTCGTGGCTCAGCGGTTAACGAATCCGACTAGGAACCATGAGGTTACGGGTTCGATCCCTGGCCTTGCTCAGTGGGTTAAGGATCTGGCGTTGCCATGAGCTGTGGTGCAGGTTGCAGACGCGGCTTGGATCCCGCGTGGCTGTGGCTGTGGTGAAGGCCGGCGGCTACAGCTCCTGTTAGACCCCTAGCCTGGGAACCTCCACATGCCACGGGTGCGGCCCTAGATAAGGCAAAAAGACAAAAAAAAAAAAAAAAGGATATTACTGCTGTCATCAGGAGGGAGACAGCGGTGGCTTGGACTAAGATAGCAGCCATGTCAGTGGTAAGAAGTAGTTGTATTTGGAATGTATTTTGACGATGGACCTAACAGGAATTGCTAGTGAATTAGAAGTAGGATGTAAAGAGTTCCCATGCGGCTCAGCGGTAGCAAAACTAACTAGTATCCGTGAGGACGCAGGTTCAATCCCTGGCCTTGCTCAGTGGGTTCAGTATCCCACGTTGCTTGTGGCTGTGGTGTAGGCCGGCAGCTTCAGCTCTGATTCGACTCCTAGCCTGGGAACTTCCATATGCCACGGGTACAGCCCTAAAAAAAAAAAAAGGCACAGGACCTGTGTAGCTAAAAGGATGGTGGTGCCACAGGGGTAAGAGTGAAGGGAGAAATAGGTTTTAGAGGGAGAGGATGAATCAAAAGTTCTGCTCTGCACACAGGTACGTGTGCTATACCTGCTGGATATATGCGAGTTGGGGCAGACCAGTTGGAGTGTAAAGATCAAGGTCAGAGATAGTATCTCCAGCTATTTGGAGCTGAAATGAGATAAAACACTTGCACACACGTGGGGATCTCTAAAGAGCTGCGTGAGCATGAGAAATAAGCAGCTGGATGCTTCCTCTATTTTAAAACTAAACTCTCTCCCCATGTTCTAATCGATCTTCTAGTCAATATACTTGATAAGCTAAGTTTTAAGAATGCACATCTCTCTTAAAGTTCAGTAAAACTATTACTAGTACAACTTCTGCTAAGTTTTCTTTTCCCTGAATTGTTCCCTCGGGTGTGGGGGTTAAAAAAAAAAAAAAAAAACGGCTCTGGGCTAGACAGTGAAGGAACTCTATCTAGACACGAGAGGGCGCCATGGAGACAGTCAGTGAGCACGGGAACTGAAAAGGTGGCGATTTAAGTGAGTTCCCAGATCCCTTCCCTTGCTCTCTCCTAATTCATAAATCCGGGCTCCTAGGACCATGAATCAAGGAGGACAGCGCCCAGGCCATCAACGTGTGACCAATTCAGACAGGACATAACAGGGCCAGAAGGGTTGTTCTAGAGCGAGTCCTTGGCGGCCCTCATGTTCACTAGAGAAGAAAAAGGAAAATAAAGGAGTTCCTGTAGTGAGTCAGCGGTAACCAACTCAACTAGGATCCACAGGATGCAAGTTCGATTCCTCGCTTCGCTCAGTGGGTTAAGGATCTGGCATTGCTGTGGCTGCGGTGTAGGCCGGCAGCTACAGCTCCAATTTGACCCCTAGCCTGGGAACCTCCATATGCCGCAGGTGTGGCCCTAAAAAGCAAAAAAAAGAAAGAAAGAAAAGAAAGGAGAAAAGGTAAGCAAAAAGTAAACCAAAAGGTGCCTGTTATGGGGAGTGGGAGAATTCCAGAAATTCAGAACCAGAAGGGGCCTGAGACTTATCTGTTTGAACCTTCTGTGTCGCAGGTAAAAGGGCTGGGGTGGCTTCCTGAGGTTAGAGTTCAATGCCTTCCCAGGCTGCTTTTCTCACCCGGTGTTCTTCATTCACCCCCATGTCATCTTCGTGAAGATTCTGAAGTGTACCAGGTGCCTGCTGGATGTCATTTTATCCTCAACAAGCCCCAATATGAGCAGATACCTATTCTGTATCTCTGCCTTTTGCAGAGTCCCAAACGCTCTGCGATGTACCAGGCTGGACTGCTACCACGTCACTAATGTGATGAAAATGAGGATGAGGCATGAACAGACACTTCACGAAGGGGGTAAACAGATGTAAATAATATAAAGAGGCTGCAAATTAAAGCCACAATGGGAAACATTTTTCTCCTCCTTGGTTCCAGTTAAACTCGGATTTACCCATCAGTTGTTTAAGCCAAACACCTAGTCATTAATATCAATTCCTTTTTGCAAATATGGGACAATCTGAGCATCAAAACAAATGACAGTAAAGGACCGAATAAAGGAAAACTTCACAAGCCCATGCTGATGTAGATAAATGAAAGTATAAATAAATAAATAGCTAAGAGAAGACGTTTTCTTATATAAGGAAGTCAACTAACAAATGTAGAAGGAATGACAGAATTGGAAAATCACCATTTGGCAGCCACCCTAATGATTTTTTTAGGCAAAAACCATCACAACTAGGAACAGAACATTTGAGGAATAACAGGATATTACAGGATTTCAAAGTATCACCCTACAAGAAACCTATACAAGAGATAAAATCGCAACTTTAGGATTTTACTGGAGAAACCTGGCAGGTCTAACTTTAACCAAATAATCAAATGTAACATCACCAGTAAAGGTACTAATTGACAGCAAGTACCTCCTGAGGTAATGCGCTGAAAAGAACTCAGCATCTCACCATGATCTTGGCAAGAAGTCCATAACCTGGATCTAATCATAAGGAAACATCAAACCCAAACTGAGCCCTGTTCCTCATGGATAACAGTCGGGTTCGTTAACCACTGAGTTAGAACTCCTGAAGTCCTAACTTACTAAGAAAAGGGAGTAAACGTTATAAAGCTTGGAAAAGGAAACAAAATAAGCAAGTTTCACAAATGATATGATGGTCTGCCTCTCTTTAGATGACCCAAGAGCATCTACAAACTAATACAACTAATTAGACTCATTGAGATCAACATACAAAAAATCAATTCCTATACAAACACCAATTAGAATATGTATTTTTTTTAAAATAACACAATGGCGGAGTTCCCTTCATGGCTCAGTGGTTAATGAATCTGACTAAGAACCATGAGGTTGCGGGTTCAATCCCTGGCCTTGCTCAGTGGGTTAAGGATCTGGCGTTGCCGTGAGCTGTGGTGTAGGTTGCAGATGCGGCTCGGATCCTGTGTAGCTGTGGCTGTGGCTGTGGCTGTGGCTGTGGCTGTGGCAAAGGCCAGCAGCTATAGCTCCTGTTAGACCCCTAGCCTGGGAACCTCCATATGCCGCCGGCGTGCCCCTAGATAAGGCAAAAAGACAAAAAATAAAATATAAAATAAAATAGCACAATGGCAATAAAATTATAGCGTTCCTAGGGACAAATCCTACAAAGATACGTAAAACATTGCAGGTCAAAATAGTAAAAGTTGATGAAGAACATAAAAGAAGACTGAATAAATTCAAAAAATATAATACTGATGGATCTGTTGTCGAAAAAAACCCTACAGATTACCTATTTGAAATATCCACCACCTTCTTTTTTGCTAGCAAAACCAAAAAATGTATAGCTAGAGGGATAGGAGTGTGTTTTGCTAAAGTTTCTCGCAGACAAAACTTTTTTGACAAAGTCCTGGCCAATGAGAGGCAAAGAGATGTCTGGAATCGTTTTGGTGTTATTGTTGCTTGCTTCTTTTGCTTTCCTGGAGCAGGCATCACTCTTCTTTCTTCTTCCTTTTTCTTAATAGAAATCAGATATGATGCCTGGAGTGGTTGACGCCATTTTGTGACATGGAAACAATAAACATAAGGAAGAAAAGTTGACATGTAAAGATACAAGAGGTGAGAGATTTCTCTGCTTATGAGAAACATCGTGCAGTCACTGCAGTGGCCCTGGACTGCTCACCTCCAGACCGTTTCTCACATGGGAAAATATAAACCGTTATTGTTTAGTCTACTGTAAATCAGGTTTTTCGCCCTTGAACCCAAAGATATTGCTAAATGTTGCAGCTTGAAACGATGTTTTAAAGAGGGCCGGTCTCCACCAATTAATTTATAAATGCAGGCAAACAATCGTGACTGATAAACTTGCTGTTCTTTGTGGAGCTATGTAAAATGTCAAACAGGAAGTTACCACATCCGGTTCTGGGCTTTTTCCGGGACCAACCCAGACACCTAGAAGCTGTTTGCTTTACTCTTGCATTGCCCCCCACCCCCATCACCTCCCGCCATGGGCTCCCCTTTGCATTTATTTAAACTCCATA
>PVHT021183629.1:2884958-2918954 GCA_004024745.2 Catagonus wagneri | reverse complement strand
GCCTTGCATCATCTTCAGCATCAACAGTCTAAAGTCTCTTTCTGAGAGGCTGGTAATCTCCTCATCACTGAGCTGTTTTTCTGGGCTTTTCTCTTTCTCCCTTATCTGGGTTAGAGTTTTCTGTCTTTTCATTTTTATAGATTTTTGGTGTGGTGACCTTTTTGCCAACAATAGAGTGGTAGCCTCTCTTAATTCTGGCGTTTGCCTCCCCTGTGACTAAAGCTGGTATGGCAGGGCTTGCTGTAGGCTTCATGATGGGAGGGACTGATGCCTGACCACTGGTAGGTGGGGTTGATTCCTATCCCTCTGATGGGTGGGGCTTTGTCTCTGGATGAGATTAGAGGCTGGCTGTGTGCCTGAGGGGTCTTTACTGATGGGTGGGGCTGTGATCCCACCTGGATTAATGTTTGGCCTGGGGCTTCTCAGCACTGATGGGAGGGACCAGATTTTCCCAGAAATGGCCACCTCCAGAGAAATGCAGGCTAATGAATGTTCCTGAGAGCTTCACCTCCAGTGTCCTTGCCCCACAACAAGCCACAGTCACCCCTATTTTCCCAGGAGATCCTCCAAGAATTGCAGTCAGGTCCACCCGGATTCCTATGGAGACTGCTTTGCCCTGGGACCCAGTGCACGTGAAAGTCTGTGTGTGCCTTTCAAGGATGGGGTCTCTGTTTCCCCCAGTCCTGTGGAGCTCCTGCACACAAGCCCCGCTGGCCTTCGATGCCAGATGCTCCACGGGCTCTTCCTCCCTGTGCCTGATCCCCAGGTGTGGGGATTTGACGTGAGGCTCAGAACTCTCAGTCCTGTAGCTGAGTCTCTGTGATGTAGTTACTTTCCAGTCTGTGGGGCTTCCCACCCGGGAGGTATGGGGTTGCTTCTATCGCGTAATCGCCCCTCCTACCTCTCGATATGGTCTCCTCTTTGTCTTCTGGAGTAGAACATCTTTTTTGGAAGTTTACAGTCCAGTTGGTTGAAGGCTGCTCGGCATTTGTTTGTAGTTTTGCTGTTTTTCGGGAGAGAAGTTTAGCTCCAGTCCTTCTATTCCGCCATCTTAATCCAATCTCTATATATATATATGTTCTTTTTCTCATATTTTCTTCCATCATGTTCTATCCTGGTACCAACAATCTTGATGAACTCTCTTATTAGTTTGTAGATCCTGTTAGATCGTCCAGTGATTTTTTTTTTCCACTAATAAGTATTGCATTGATACACTGCATGCCAGGCACTCAAAATTATGGATATACAAGCACAAAATTTATTTTTTTTGCCTTTTTTCTTTTTTGGGCCGCACCTGCGGCATATGGAGGTTCCCAGGCTAGGGGTCTAACAGGAGCCATAGCTGCCGGCCTTCGCCACAGCAACAGCAACGCGGGATCCGAGCCGCGTCTGCTACCTACACCACAGCTCACGGCAACGCCGGATCCTTAACCCACTGAGCAAGGCCAGGGATCGAACCTGCAACCTCATGGTTCCTAGTCGGATTTGTTAACCACTGAGCCACGACGGGAACTCCACATTCTCAATTTTAAAAATGACTCTTAAAGCCTTATCCACAAACAGAAGCCAGGACCTCTTTGGGCTGCTTGGAGGGCATCTTAATAAAACTTAGCTCCTACAGCAGACACGGATGGACTCTGAAATTGCAAAGGTGTATCTTGGATTTGCCACCTGTAATATAAACAAGATGCCGCTAGAGCCTGGAGCGACAAGAAACGTTTTGATGTGGTTGCTCTGTCACCAGGGAGGAGTCTTGTGCAACTAGACCTGAGGTTGTGCACAGGAAGTAATCTAACCACCCTGTGCCACCAAGTCCTTGGGTGGTGGCAGCTGAAGTGTTAGCGGGGAAAGGCAGAGCCTGTCGTTTTGCTTTTGCACCATCGTGTCCTAAACATCTGCGGTCTTAGAGTGTCTCCCCAGCCAGTGACAGGGACCCTACTCTAGGACCACCAGGAGGTTTCTTACTGGGTTTGAGAGCTCTTTGGACCACTGGCCTGGGCAGAGTTGCCTGTCCCCACCCGGGCAGCGGGAGTGCTCTCGCGCAGAATCTCAAGATGCAGGTGCACGCAGTGGCAAGCTTCCGAGATCCTCCAAACCCACTACTTCCTCACTTTCTCCTTTGTTCCTTGACCAATTGTTTCTCCTTCCTGGGCTGGCCTAGCCGCCCCTGGGGACCTGCGTGAGCTATCAATCTTCTTTCTGAGACTTTTCTCTCCCAATTTAACACAGAAAGCTGCTCAAGGATACTCTTGACACAAGAAAATCCCTTAAGACTGCTCGCTCTCTCGCTCGCTCTCTCTCTCTCTCTCTCTCTCTCTCTCTCTACCACTAGGAGGCGCAGGAGACTCAAACTTGTCCTGGAGATCAGGGCAGCGCTAGGAGAAGTAGGGGACAGTCACCATGCAGGTGGCAGAGAGCACGTTCAGAAGGCCTGGGATTCTTAAGGATGCGTGCACTGTATTAAGTTTTCCCAAAAGGAAAATTTTTTTTTCCTTTTTAGGACTACACCCGCGGCCTATGGAGGTTCCCAGGCTAGGGGTCGAATCGGAGCTGTAGCTGCCAGCCTCAGCTACAGCAACGCCGGATCCAAGCTGCATCTGCAACCTACGATGCAGCTCACGGCAACACGGAATCCTTAACTCACTAGGTGAGGCCAGGGATCGAACCCACCATCCTCACGGATACCAGTCAAGTTCATAACCCACTGAGCCACAAGGGGAACTCCCCGAAAGGAATTTTGACTTGGATAAAGATTTTCCGGGTAGAGGTTAAGTGCACACACCCTCCAGCCAGACCCCTGAAGTGTGAACCCTGGCTCCACCACTGCCTAAATCCACAACCTCAGAAGAGCTGTCTCACCTGGCTGTGCCTCAGTCTTCGCGACTGTAAAATGGTGACAATAATCACACGCCCTCATGGGATTGTGGCTGGATTAAAGGAATTCATCCAAAGCACTTGAAATAATACCTGCTGCAGAAGAGGCGCTCAGTAAGTATTCTCTGCTCGACGGTACTGCATGCTTACTTCAAGCGGCTCACCAGAGCTCACAACTCACACCTCCCTGGGTTTTCTGGTCCCCCCAGCGCTTCTCTAAGAAAGGAAAGCTGGAAAGCGCCACAAAGTGCGAGGAAGATGTTCTCCTGCTGTGTAATGAGACCCCACAAACTCAACAGCTTAAAATAACACTCGTAGGATTTCACAGTTCAGTAGGTCAGAAGTTGGGGGCAGGGGGGCTGGACTGGGTCTTCTGATCCAGGTCTCTGAAGGTCAAATCACGGTGTCAACCACGCTGGTCTCGCTCCCAGCTAGAGGCTCTGAGGAAGCATCAGCTGCCAGGCTCATGCGGGATGTTGGCAGGACTCCGCTCCTCGCGGCTGTAGGACTGAAGCACCATCTCCTTGCGGGCTCTCAGAACGGGGGGGGGGGGGCATCTCTCAGTTTCTAGAGGTTTCCCTCATTCCTTGCCACATGGCCCCGTCCACGGTCAAGCCAGCGATGGTACATCAACACTACGTATGTTTGGGATTTCGATAACTTTGTTCTCTGCAGCGGGCTGGAAAAAAACCCTCTGCTTTTGAGGAGCTCGTGCGATTAAATTAAGCCCACTTGGATCATCTCCTTTTTGTCACATAACGTAACAATCAGGGGTCCAACTACATTCAGAGGGGAGGAGGTGACATAAGGGTGAGAGCCACTGGGGTTCGCTTTAGGATTCTGCCTACCTCCAGCGCCATGAACGACAATGACAAAGCTTTGAAATGGAACGAGGGAGGAAAATGGGGCGGGAACAGTTCAAGGTCACCTGGAGAGTTGAGTTTTGACATCTCCTTCCTGAGACATTTGGCCTCCTCCGTCTCAGGTTCAAGATCACCTCTAGGGCTCAGACACTCGGGAAACAAGAACTCCAACCCAGTAAGAAAGCACATAGTTCTCTCTTTTTTTTTTTTTTTTTTTGTCTTTTTTCACTTACCTAGGGTCGCAACTGTGGCATATGGAGGTTCCCAGGCTAGGGGTCTAACAGGAGCTGTAGCCGCCGGCCTTCGCCACAGCCACAGCCACGCGGGATCCGAGCCTCGTCTGCAACCTACACCACAGCTCACGGCAACGCCAGATCCTTAACCCACTGAGCAAGGCCAGGGATCGAACCTGCAACCTCATGGTTCTTAGTCGGATTCGTTAACCACTGAGCCACAATGGGAACTCCAGCACATATTTCTTGATAGAAGCAAGAGCCAGCTCCTGAGCACATAACACTCACCTGGTCCTGATCTCAGGGGTATGGATCAAGTGGCCCTGGGCCTTAGAGATCACAAGATACCAGCAGAAGGTAGAATGTTCAATAGACACTCAATGGATTAAGAAAAGGAGGATTTAATTCTTCATGGGCTTCTCTAAGAAATCTGAAGCCTGGCTGATCCTCCAGTGGGAAGGAAAAATAGGGGCTAGTGGGAGGCAAAGAAGAGGGACTTCCTAATGAGAGAAGGGACTGAGCTAGGCATCTGAGGGCTGGTGGACTAATTATTCAAGATCAGCCCTTATCCTCTAGTTGGAGGGGCTTAGAGCTGAACTCATACACACTGGGGCTTAGAGATCTGGGTAGGTCACAGCGTAGACATCAGATTTATTATGATGATGTATAAACAGATGTCAGCTAAGTGCCTTGCTCTAAGTCACCCAGCATTTTGTGAAAGTTTTCTGGTAGAAGGAAGTAAACCAGCTTAAGGAGGAGTTCCCGTTGTGGCTCAGTGGTTAACGAATCCAACTAGGAACTATGAGGTTGTGGGTTCAATCCCTGGCCTTGCTCAGTGGGTTAAGGATCCGAGGTTGCCGTGAGCTGTGGTGTAGGTCGCAGACGCGACTCGGATCCCGTGTTGCTGTGGCTATGGCAAAGGCCGGCGTCTACAGACCCCTAGCCTGGGAACCTCCATATGCCACGGGAGCAGCCCTAGATAAGGCAAAAAGATAAAAAAAAAAAAAAAAAAAGCTTAAGGAGAACAGCTGACAAGATCATCTGGGGGTGCGGGGGGAGTTGCTGAACTTTCCAGGGAAGCTGCGGAGTTCAGGAGCTGCTGGCACACAGGCTGTTTGCCCTCAGCCATGAAAGCACTCCCTGGGCCCAGCCTCTGCCAGCTCATCTCTCACTGGCTCTCATCTCTCCCTGGTCTTCGCTAGATAGATTTTTCTTCCCCTGTGGTCTTTATTGCCAGAAGCAAAGATGGAAGAAAAGCAAGAGCCTTGGTTTCCAGCCAGTGCAGTGGCTCAGGGTTAGCACGCACAAAAATAAACTCTAAATGGCTTAAAGACTCAAATATAAGACAAGATACCATTAAACTCCTGGAAGAAAACGTTGGCAAAACATTCTCTGATGTCAACCTTACAAATGTTTTCTCAGGTCAGTCTCCCAAAGCAACAGAAATAAAAGCAAAGATAAACCAATGGGACCTAATCAAGCTGACAAGCTTTTGCACAGCAAAGGAAACCAAAAAGAAAACTAAAAGACAGCTTACAGAATGGGAGAAAATAGTGTCAAATGATGCAACTGACAAGGGCCTAATCTCAAAAATGTATAAACAGCTTATGCAACTCAACAGCAAAAAAAACAACCCCATTGAAAAATGGGCAAAGGACCTAAGTAGACAGTTCTCCAAAGAAGAGATGCAGATGGCCAACAAGCACATGAAAAAATGCTCAACATCACTGATGATTAGAGAAATGCAAATCAAAACTACTACGAGATACCACCTCACACCAGTCAGAATGGCCATCATTAACAAGTCCACAAACAACAAATGCTGGAGGGGGTGTGGAGAAAAGGGAACCCTCCTGCACTGTTCGTGGGAATGTAAGCTGGTGCAGCCACTATGGAAAACAGTGTGGAGGTACCTTAGAAAACTATACATAGAACTACCATATGACCCAGCAATCCCACTCTTGGGCATATATCCGGACAAAACTTTCCTTGAAAAAGACACCTGCACGTGCATGTTCATTGCAGCACTATTCACAATAGCCAAGACATGCAAACAACCCAAATGTCCATTGACAGATGACTGGATTAGGAAGATGTGGTATATATACACAATGGAATACTACTCAGTCATAAAAAAGAATAACATAATGTCATTTGCAGCAACATGGATGGAATTAGAGACCCTCATACTGAGTGAAGCAAGTCAGAAGGAGAAAGACAGATACCATATCACTAATAACTGGAATCTAATATACTGCACAAATGGAACCTTTAGGCAGAAAAGAAAATCAAGGACTTGGAGAACAGACTTGTGGTTGTCAAAAGGGTGGGGAGGGAGTGGGATGGTAGGGGGGTCTGGGGTTAATAGTTGTAGACTGTTGCCTCTGGGCTGGAAAAGCAAGGAGATCCTACTGCATAGCACTGGGAACTATGTCTAACCACTTGTGATGTGTAACCCTGTCACCATGCTGTACAGCTGGGTATAATGTAAAAAAAAAAAATTAAAAAAATAAAAAATAAAAAAATAAACCAATGGGGGAGTCCGGACTCTGAGTTAAACTATGAGCCGTCTGTGTTGTCCAAACCATGAGGGGAGCAGAGGAGACCTGGTTGCTCTTTATTGCGTCTGCTTTTTAAACTTTAAAAAAATATTATACCCTCGACCAGCCTTCTACATCCTTTATATTATTCAATTGAATTTATGGAACAATTGAATTTATTGTATTTTTTTAAAGAACTATGCTTACTTGGTATGAAGTTTAGGTTCTAAGAGCACAAACAAGTGAAAATACTCCTCTCACCTCTGGCTTCTAGTCATCCTATTTCCCTCCTTTGAAAGAAACAAATTAATAATATATTTCTGAGATTTATCCATGTTGATCTATGTAAGTACAATTTTAATGAATGCATAATATTCCAATGTGTGCAAATAACACAACTTATTTACCCATGCTTAGGAAATTTAGGTTGTTTCCAATATTTGCTAATAAAAAAGGTTGCAATAAGCATTCTTCACCACAGCTCTAAGTTGACACGTGCAAGAATTTCTATAGGGTCCATCCTTAATGTGGAGTGGCTGGGTTATAGAGTGTATATATATATATGTCCCTTCACTTGTCGTTGACAATTGCCCAATGGCTTCACCAAGTTATTGTTCCAAGTGATAACTCCCAACAATACTTGGTATTGCTTAATCATTGGTAAAGCTTAATCATTTTTTTTTGTCTTTTTGCCTTTATCTAGGGCCGCACCCGCGGCATATGGAGGTTCCCAGACTAGGCGGTCTAACAGGAGCTGTAGCTGCCGGCCTTCGCCACAGCCCCAGCAACGCAGGATCCGAGCTGCGTCTGCGACCTACAGCACAGCTCACGGCAACGCCGGATCCTTAACCCACTGAGTGAGGCCAGGGATCGAACCCGCAACTTCATGGATACTAGTCAGATTCGTTAACCACTGAGGCACGACGTGAACTCCAAAGTTTAATCATTTCTGTCAGGTTACTAGGTGTGAAACGGTAAACCACAGTGATTTTTATTACCACTTCCCTGACTACTGGTCAGTTTCATTTTTCTCCTCAAATATTTATCAGTCACTTGAGTTTGCACTTCTGTGAACTGTCTGTCATATCCCTTGCACATTCACATTTGAGTCTTCCTTAAGGATTTGAAAGACTTTTTTATATATTCTAGGGATCGATTTTTCCTTTTTTACTAAGGGGCATTGATTTTCACTGCCGTGCCCATTTCTGCTGTACAGCACAGTGACCCAGTCATACATATACATACACTCTTTTTCTCATTATCTTCCATCACGCTCTATCCCAGGAGACTGGATACAGCTCCCTGTGCTGTACAGCAGGACCTCATTGCGTATCCGTTCTAAATGTAATAGTTTATGCTAGATATCAGTTTTTCAACAAATATTGTAAACTTCACCCTCCTATCCGAAGCAGGGCTTTTTTGCATATTGTGATGGCTTTGCTTAACCAGAAGCTTGAAGTTTTCAGACTCCAATTTATTAATTTCTGCCTAGTGTTTTAAATGGCACGTATTTTCTGGAAAACAGAAGAAATCAATTTTTGGTAAAATTCCTCATTATTTCTCATAATGCCCAGACACTCCAGAACCTCTAAGTGGGATCGCCTCAAGATAATTACTCGAGCATATGAGGGAATACTTTCCCCTTCAATTGTGTGTTGGCATAACACCTCCTAGGGAGGGCCTCTCCCAGCCTCTCTAAAAGGTCAGATGAGCCTGTCACATTCTCCAGTAATTTTGTTCCTTCTGAGTACTTGGCACCATTCATAATCGTGTACGTGTGTTTTTATGGGGCTAACGGAGGTCTCACTCCTCAAGACCGGAAATTCTTATCTGTTAACTGTTCACCGTCTGATTCCCAGTGCCTTCTAGAGCGCCACACACAGTAAAAGCACTTAATGCACATTTTTGAATGAAAGGATTGCCCAGACTCGGACATTCCATCTCCGTCTGTGTTATATTAAAACCCTTCCCTTTGGGACTTCTTCTCCAGGGTTCCCATGATTTGGCTTCCCCGGGGTCAGTCCAAGCCGTGGAAAGGCTCAGAATTTGCAGGAAATAGCATCTCTACCTTTCATCTAAGGCCCACGGTGATCTCTTTATGAGGTTCCCACTGTGGCTAACAGTGGCTGTAATGAGTCATCGACGCTTTCAACCTAGTAAACCCTAGAAGGTGGATTTGTGGTGACAGCAGGTACTTGCAGGTTTGTGGGTCTTGACTGATCAAAAGATCTCAGCTTTAACTCACCCCCGGAGCATTTTTTTGTTTGTCTTGTGACACGTTTTCCAGAGATTAAGTTATTTTTTTTTTATGAAGTTTAGGGCAATGAAAGGAATGTCAAGGTTATCTTATGACCACTTGGGTCAAGTGGGAACGTCTACCTTCCGTTTGGAGACTATAGCACAGGACTGTCAAACACGGACCCCACCCACAATGCTCCCGCTATGCCTGTCACAGCATATCACAGCCCTCCCTCCCTCAGTCTGGCCGGAGTCTGGGTTGGGAGCGAGATGGCAGAAGGTGATTGATATGGAACATCAGGTATGTGACGTACAGTCATTTCACATACAGACGGGAACACGAGGTTACACGATTGGTCTCTGCTTTTAGAATGTCATCCTCCAAGAAAGGAAACTGAAGGGTGGAAGGTCATGATACGCAGGAAAGGGTGTGCACAGCACACCATTTAAAAGTAATCCAAAAAAGGCAAAGAAGATGAGATCAAATGCCATAAATGAAACAACCTACAGAGGGTCAGAAAAAGTACGAGATGAAGTTTTCATTGCATGGATCGAGAAAAATGCCGCTTGGAGACAACCAATTAATCCAAAATGATTCCACTACGCCTGATTCCCTGAGGTGCCAAGAAGCTCCTGGAAAGTCATTCTCTTGTTCTGTCTTCAGCAGTCTTCTGAGAATCTACTACGTAATCTACGGACGATCAGCTCATTTCTCACCATCCCTCTCCTTATTACCCCAGCTTCCTCCCAAGCCTTAACGTTCACATCTTTTCTATTTTGTCTGGTTTTTATCATTTCCATTGTTCCCTGACAGCATTAAGTAACGCTGCACCTGCACACTCTCCCCAAGGCTGTCAAAGTATTTGCCACTACAGACCTCTCGTTTTGCCCATGAGATGCTTTACCTTTAGAAGGCATGATATGCTTCTTTCCCTCCGTGGGGCTGAGAATCTTGGCACGTGCTTTATGAGGCTTCAGCGCTGGCTTTACCAGCAGAAAGGATTTAGGTGAAATCCCCACTTAGTCCCCCAGAAACAGATTGCACAACGGAATAAGAAACAGCCTTCTGTCATAAACTTTGATTAAACAGAAGGGAAAAATAGCCAAAGACTGCCAGGAAGAAAGATGTTAATGGAAAGATTTCTCAGGGCGTATCTTCTTTGCAATTTATGAGAAGACTCTTTCTGAGCTTTAACTGAAAGCCTGAGGTGCCAGGGGAAAAAAAAAAAAAGCCACAGATTGTACTTTACCATTTTGTCTGATTATCCTGACTCAGAGAAAACAGCCTGAAGCAAGGATTACAGGAATACAACTTCTCTGGGAGGTGCAAGACCTGGGCAATGACAGTGAGGAAAAGAATGGCAGTCAAGGAAAAAGGCAGCGCAACTTGATTTGTGATTTTGCCGCAGCCAGCCACCACCTCACAACAAGTTGCTGAGACAAGGCAACAGCTCAACAAGCTTGGTCACTCGGCACCTGGGACTTCTCCAGAACAATTCATTGCAAGGAGGGTCACACGGAAGAAATAGCATTCAATGTCGGAAACCAAAATCTGCATTATGGCTTGCCAAGCAAGGAAGAACTACACTTGTAAAGAACAATGTCTCTGGAGTTCCCGTCGTGGCTCAGCGGTTAACTAATCCGACTAAGAACCATGAGGTTGCGGGTTCGATCCCTGGCCTCGCTCAGTGGGTTAAGGATCCGGCGTTGCCGTGAGCTGTGGTGTAGGTCGCAGATGCGGCTCGGATCCCGCGTTGCTGTGGCTGTGGTGTAGGCTGGTGCCTACAGCTCCTGTTAGACCCCTAGCCTGGGAACCTCCAAATGCCGCGGGTGCAGCTCTAGATAAGGCAAAAAGACAAAAAAAAAAAAAAGTGTCTCTGAACCAAGCAAGAGCTAATCTGACATAGGCTTTGAGAACTGTTGAATCCAGAAATTAGTGGACTTTCAGAAACGGGCATGTCTGGGGACTGGCTGGCTCTCAGCGACGGGAGCGTGGGGATGTCGGGCTGAGGTTTGTAGCTGGTTGGCTGACGTCATCTGGCCCCTTCGTTGCCACTCAGAAAGCCAAGTTCTGTGCCTTATAATGTGCTATTTAATCCAAGTCCAAAATGGAGGGACAGCCAGTACAGATGTGGCATCGGCTGGGAGCGGAAGGAGAGAGAGAAAACCCAACTGGTTCAGCCTGGAAAGCGGCTTTATCAGGTAGCTAGGAGGTGAATTGGAAAGCCTGGCCCTGGACAGTAAGGACGAAGGCACAGACTTTTCCTGGGGAGAATTCCAAGCAGGGGTTATCCACAGGGAACAGAATCTCAGTATACCTGGGACTATCGATCCTTCCTTCTCAGTTTTTCTTCAAAACTAAACAGACTCCTGGAGCCCAGACTGCTACACTCCTGTCTGATTCTTACTGTCCAAACGTGGAGAAGCAGCAAAGTTTTTTTTTTTTTTCTGTCCAGCTCAGTGAGGCAGCATCTCAACGACCTCCGTCCCCAGAAGCTTACCACACCCAGACCCGCTGTCCAACAGTAATTCGCCAGGGAGCCCTATCAGAGCAGAAGGGGAGCCTGGCCTCTGCGCCTTGATGATCGCTGCCGAACGAGAGAACATCAGGGCACCCAACACAGAAACCTGCCTCAGACTCAGAGCACCGGGTCTAGGGAACTGGACTTCAAGGGAGAAAAGGAGCCCATAGGTCTGCAAACCTTCCCTGTCTCTGCTTCAGCCCTTGGATCTAATTTTTACATCCTTACCCTTTTTTTTTTTTTTTGCCTTTTGTCATTTTAGGGCCGCACCCGCGGCATATGGAGGTTCCCAGGCTAGGGGTCTAACAGGAGCTGTAGCTGCCGGCCTTCGCCACAGCCACAGCAACGCAGGATCCGAGCCACGTCTGTGACCTACACCACAGCTCATGGCAATGCCGGATCCTTAACCCACTGAGCAAGGCCAGGGATCGAACCCGCAACCTCATGGTTCCTAGTTGGATTCGTTAACCACTGCGCCAAGACGGGAACTCCCCTTCCTCTTTTTTTTTTTTTTTCTCTATAGATGTCCCCGAAAGTATAACCGAGCTAGTGCCTGTGGGGCTCCTAGACACACCTGCCTTTCTGTGTCCCCCATTGCTTGTTTTTAGGGAATAAACATCAGCCTCCACGGCCTTCCCAGGGGTCCAAAGGCAGGTTCAAAGAGTTGCTCATCAGGGAAGGGAGGGGATGCAGAGACTGAGAGGAGCAATCGAGAAACCAAAGTGCAGCTTTGAGGGCAGGGTCCTGGTCCACCCTCAAGGAACGTGGATAACAACATCTTTGAGTTCTTCTGCAGAAGTAAAACCCCCCAGCAAGTGGAAGATGTTAATGAAGCATTCTTTACTCCGGAAAAAAGACCGCTAGACCACTGAACGCCAGCTTTGAAAACAATACAAGGTTGCCTCCACCTTGATGCTTATCTGCAGCCCTATTTTTCACTCCCCAAACTATAAAACCACCTCCCCGCCTCTCCTAAGGGGGGGTCACAGTCTTTAAGGCACTAGCCTGCTGTGACCCTCCTTTGCCTGACAAAGCAGTAAAGCTATTTTTTCTCCTTCGCCCAAAACTCTATCTTCGAGTTTCTATTCGGTATCGATGACAGAGGCTGAGTCCTGGCAACATAAGGATCCCACTTGGGATATTTTCCAAACTCAAGCCTCAGAAGGGAAGGAACTGGGAAAAAGAATACCGGTATCACACGCTATGTGTGCAAAGTGGCCTAAAGAGAAGGGCTTTTGTGCACGCTTTTGGGAAAGATAGAAGCCCCATTCCGTCCACCCAGCCACCCACCCACCCTTTTTTTTTTTTTTTAACTAGTTAAGCTGTGGGATTAAACGGTTTCTGTGGGTTTTAAAGATATCGTTAGATTCAGGAAATTTCATTTTGCTCTGCTAAAATCTTACCTTTGTTATCAAGAGTAGATGTTGAATTTTTATCAAATGCTTTTCTGTTTATTAAGACAATAATGTGATTTTTCTCTTAGATCTGCGTGGCAAATTCTGTTACTTGATCTGAGGCTAAACGTGGTCTATATTAGTGTGAACCTAACTTGCTCATGGTGTATTAACCTTTTTATATATTGTTGGACTAATTCTGAGAGTTGATACTTGGATAAGGCTTTTGTGTCCGTGAATCATGAGATTAATCTGTAAATCCGCCTTCCTATTCTGTTAGTTGTATCGACTACACCAGCCTTACAAAATGAGAAGGGTGGTGTTCCTTCTCTTTTCTGGAAGAGTCTATAGATTAAAGTTTTTTTTCCTTGAATTTCAGTAGAAATATACATTAAAACCATCCAGGTCTCTTGGAAAATTTCTGATTGTTGATCCAATTCTTTAATCATTCTAGTATTGCCTAAGCATGCAATTTCTTCTTCACTAGGTCTTAGGCACTGATATTTTTATGTTGTCTAAAATGTCCAATTTATTAGCAGAAATTTTTTTTTTATAATATTCTTGGCTTACTTTTTATGGTCTGCAGCACTGGCCAAAATGTTCCCCTTTGAATTCCTGATACTAAATACTGTACCTGCTCTCTTTTTTCCTTGATTCGTTTCTCCAGAGGTTTGTCAACTTCACTCGCCTTTTCAAATAATTGATCTTTGCTTTATTAAACCTCTCTAGGGAAATTTGCAAAACCGAATGGGACCCTTATCCTGATTGGTATTTCAAGGCTTCCTAAAGTTACTGGGAACCTAAAATCGCTTCTCCGCAAGATAGGATTTTAAGATTAACTGAGGCAAACAACACTTCAAGAAAGATCGGAGAGCTTCTGCCTCGTGGTCTCCTCCCTGGCTTTGTCTCAAGTGCCACCTCTGGAGCCATCTCGTTTCTCTTTCCTGGTTCCTTGTGCTCAGACCCCACTTCCAGCGCCATCATTCTCCTTCTCTTTAATACCACCTACACCTCCCCTGTAGCCTCAGTTCTCCCATATTAATTCTCTCACCGAACCTCCCCTTTTCCCCTGCAACTCTCCCCACTCCTGGTTCCCTGGAACCTATCAGAACCTGTCCCTTTAAAATTAACCCTTCTGAGGATCCAGCAGCTAAATCCCTACTTTTTTTTTTTTTTTTTTGTCTTTTTGCCTTTATGTAGAGCCGCACCCGCGGCATATGGAGGTTCCCAGGCTAGGGGTCTAACAGGAGCTGTAGCCCCAGCCTACACCACAGCCACAGCAACGCAGGATCCGAGCCGCGTCTGCAACCTACACCACAGCTCACGGCAACGCCGGATCCTTAACCCACTGAGCGAGGTCAGGGATCGAACCCGCAACCTCATGGTTCTTAGTCGGATTCGTTAACCACTGAGCCACGAAGGAAACTCCTAAATCCCTACTTTTTTATATTCCCTGGACTAAAGCTGAACTGAGACGTAGTCAAAGGTTTTCCCAAATTAACCAAAGATCCTCACAGAGTTGCGGAGAAACTTAATATGGTTATTCAAATTTATCAAACTGGTACCTCTGACTTATATCAGCTCATTCATAGATAATGGAGCTGGCCAGTGAAGGCCAGGCCCAGTCATCTGATAAAAACTGCTACTTGAGAAAAATCCTGAAAAGTCTCTGGAATTACAACTGAGAAACCAGCCCGACAATTTATCATCAGTCTCAGGAAATCGTTAGGAGGTTTTTATCAGGCTTTCCCAAAGCCTGTTGATTGGAACAAAATTCAGGCTTGCCCACAAAATCTAATGAACCTGTTCATGACTAATACAATTGACTTCAGATTATTTTTAAAGAAAATTCGGGTTTCTCTTCAGATGTTGATTCCACCTGGTAGACTTTAACTCCATGTTTATCAATGCACTGAAGTGGGATCTTTTCCTTCAGATAAAAAGGACCAGGTTCAATGGATAACTATATGCACTCCAGATCTGGTTAATCTGGCAAACCAGCTCCCTTGCACTCATTGGCTCACCTAAAAAGAAGACAGCTAAAATTCTTCATCTTCAGCTGCAGCAAACGAAGGCCCCTAAGCAGAACCAAACCCTCCTAGCTTCTGCTGTTATTGCAAAAAGCCAAGACATTGGAAAAGAAATTGTTACAAACGTAAGTGCTTCAGATACCAGCAGGCCACTAGCCGGCATTTCAAAGGTCTTCCTGGTTCTCGATGGTGGGGCTCCAAGGAACTGCAGCAGGTCTTCCCAACCTCTCTTTTAATTGGTTTAGAGAAATATTTCTCCAGACTGGGGCTAAATCTCTTCCAGTTCTAACTGACACGAGAGCCACGCTCTTGGTGCTCAGCCCCACCACTGCAAAACACTCCTTGCCTTGGACTATCAAGGCGATTCAAGTGGTGGGAATCTCTAATAAACCTGAAAAAGTTCCTGTCTCTGAATTTATTCCCTTGTGTTGAGGCCCTTTACGATATACACGCCCCTTTTCTCCCTAGCTTATCCACCCCATCCCTGTATCAGGCTGAGATTTCTTTGAGAAATATCACGCCAGAATTTTTTTCTCCCAAAAGGGGGATATAAGTCTAGAATCTGACAGAATTTGACTATTCACCATCAGGTGAGTTAAATGACCAGTTGATATCTTTTTTTTTTTTGCCTTTTTGTCATTTTAGGGCCACACCCGCAGCATATGGAGGTTCCCAGGCTAGGGGTCTAACAGGAGCTGTAGCCTCCGGCCTTCGCCACAGCCACAGCAACGCGGGATCCGAGCCGCGTCTGCAACCTACACCACAGCTCATGGCAACGCCGGATCCTTAACCCACCGAGCGAGGCCAAGGATCGAACCCGCAACCTCATGGTTCCTAGTCGGATTCGTTAAGCACTGTGCCACGACGGGAACTCCCCAGTTGACATCTTTTATTCACTCCATCTCTGATGGTACTAGAGCTGATTCTTGGAAACACTGATCATTGGTCCCTATTGAACCTGCTACTACCCTCCTCATGGGCAAAACTCGCAGCTGATATTGGCAAAATTCACAGCACACCTCCCATCATGATTCAGATGGATCCCTTCAAACCTCTCCCCAGAATTAATTAATACCAGGTATGCAATGAAGCCCTTCAAGGCAAAAGCCCATAACAGAAGATTACGAGGTTGGAGGTCTCGTTATCCCATGTACTAGATCCTAGAATACTCCTATTTTATGGGTGAGAACACCAGGGTTGAGGATGGTTTACAGGACCTCCAAGCAATAAACAAAGTTGTTATCTCTTGGCACTCTGATGTTCCCAGCCCTCATAAGCTGATAACATCAATTTCCACTGAAAGCAAATTCTCTACTCTAAGTGACTTACGCAGTGCATTCTTCAGTATTCCAGTTGATGAAGCTAGCTAAGGCCATTTTACCATCACTTGGGAAGAAAAACAATTCACCTGGACAGTAATGCCTCAGGGTTTTACTGAGAGCCCTTATTTCTCACCGATCCTGAAGTCCGATCTGGATGATATAAAATTCTCTGGAGGGTCTGCTTTGTTGCAGTAGGTGGATGATTTGTTTCTTTGCCCTCCTTCTCAAGCCTTCTCACAAGAAGACAGCATTCACTTGCTAAAGCTTTTAGTCTTAAAGGGACATAAGGTCCTTAAGAGAAAAAATACAGTTTGCCTAAAACTATGCTTCTTGGTTTCATATGAAAATCCTAGAAATAAGATACATATATTTTTAACTTTAAGAAGTAATGCCAACTGTTTTCCCTAACTGTTGGCAGATTTAGTACAGATAGATTTTGAAGGATTTGATAATCTGTAAGATGTGAAATAGCATCTGTGTGGTTTTTCACTTATTACTAATGTAAGTATCTTCTCATTTTCATAACCATCCCTGTTTTTGTTTTTTCCTAGTATTAATGTGGTTGAATATATCCATCTTTAATCAGCAGTGCATTTTTGGGTCTTGTTGCAGATTGCTACCAGTTTATCAACAATGTGTTGTTTTTATTTTCCTTCTTCTCCCTGGGGACACAGCTAGATAGCCTTACACAGCTTGCACTGTTAAATGTGGCTGGGTGGCTGAGTTCTAATCAATGCCATGTGAGTACACATGATGTGTGTCAATTCTTGGCTCAGCCCCTCTCACGCTGCCATGCTCTTTTCTCCTTTCCAGTTGACTAGGTTAGGAAACACCTAGGGTAACTTGGAAAGCCATGTTTTGAAGATGGCAGGGCTGCCATCAAATTGACTGCTGGGAAGAAAGCCACCCTGCCTGTCATCTGTATCTTCCCTAAGCTGTTACAGGAGTGTAGAAGCTACAGTGTTGAGAAGCTATACCTTTGTGGGTCTATTTGTTAGTGCTATTATCCTTAGGCTGACAAGTATATGCCTAAGATCTTCATTATCCAAAATCAGAACAATACCTCCTGCATTTTTTCCCAAAAGACTTCAAACGTTTCAATAAAGAAGCAGATGGATAATTGGACAAATAAGATCTTCAGGCCGTTCTCATCTGTTAGGGGCTGCATCGTGTGCAGCCCGACCCTCCAACCCTGCCCAGCCCCAGGATTCATGCACTCAAGTCCTTACCCCTTAGTACCTCAGAATGTGAATTTGTATGGAGATGGAGCCTTTAGAGAGATAATTAAGTTAAAATAAGATTATTAGGGTGGGCCCCGATGCAGCCTGACTGATGTCATAAAAAGAGGAAATTTGGGTACAGATTTATACAGACGGAAGACTCTGAAAGGTACAAGGAGAAAACTGCTTTCTGCAAGCCAAGAGGAGAGAGAGGCCTCTGAAGGAACCAATCCCGCTGGCACCATGATGTATTAAGAGTTCCCTCTGTGGCTCCGCAAGTTCAGAACCTAACTAGTATCCATGAGGATGTGGTTTCCATCTCTGGCCTCACTTAGTGGGTTAAGGATCCGGTGTTGCCACAAGCTGCAGCTTAGGTCACAGATATGGCTCAGATCTGGCCTGGCTGTGGCTATGGCGTAGGCTGGCAGCTCCAGCTCTAATTCAGCCCCTAGCCTGGGAACTTCCACAGGCCACAGATGTGGCCCTAAAAAGAAAAAAAAAAATGTGTTCAAGTGTCGAGATACATGGGTGTAAATATATATAGATATAAGATAAAGGTATAAATGTAGATACATGATTTCAAAAAGCTACCTTGGCATGTATATAATCCACCTGAAGAATGGTTTCTATGGTTAATGGTGTTTAACCACCATAGCTCAATCCTCTTTCGGAAATTGAAGACAACGAGACCCAGAAATTTAACTGAACAGGGACCGGGGCCCCAAACCCCTAAGTAAGTTCTCTCCCTACTGAGAAATAAAGGCTTAGAGCTGCAAAAAGTCTTAAAAGTGATTATGCCCATGCCCAACACCTCCTGACTATGGTGTTTTTCGGTTTCTGCTGCGAAAATCTCTGCAGAGGAAGCACCTGAGAAGCCATTCCACGCGAACGCTGTCAAGACGCTCTCCTTTGCCGAGCTGAAATCTCTGCTGTGACTTCCGCCAGTTCTAAGAGTGGTGTAGAGGAAAATTTACAGTTTGGCAGGTACGCATCCTCTGTGTGTGTGTGCGTGTGTGTGTGTGTGTGTGTACACTTTCTGTAACCATGTAACCTTGGGCACAACATTTAATATCTCTGAGTCTGTTTCATTTTATTTATTTTTTTGTTTGTTTTGTCTTTTTGCCTTATCTAGGGCTGCACCCATGGCATATGGAGGTTCCCAGGCTAGGGGTCTAACAGGAGCTGTAGACGCCGGCCTTCACCACAGCCACAGCAATGCAGGATCCAAGCCGCGTCTGCGACCTACACCACAGCTCACGGCAACACCGGATCTTAACCCACTGAGCGAGGCCAGGGATCGAACCCGCAACCTCATGGTTCTTAGTCAGATTCGTTAACTACTGAGCCACGACAGGAACTCCTGAGTCTGTTTCATTTTAAAATGATTACTAACAAAACCCAGATGGAGGGTGTTGAATTCAAGGAGACAGCAAATATGTATTGCATATGCTTTGGAACATACTCAGGTATGGATTAATATTAATGCCCTTTGCCTTCTCTCTCCCCTGACTTCTCCTACCTATGTTTTTGTTTAAAAAACAAAATCACTAAATGACAGCCTCAAAATGTTGGAGGACAGCTACGCTATACACCCATGCCTCAGTCCATTTTTCCCCACATGAGTCAGCTGGGAGTTACCGTATCCGTGAAGACCCCCTCCCATGGACCCTGAGCAGAGCCCAGGATGGACACTCTCTCAAGACGTGGCTTTCCTCCCCTTTCTTCTAAGGAGTCAAGAAAAAGGCCGGATCTCCCTGGCCCCGTAAGGCGCTAGCAAAGATGAGCTTTCTAGGAGAAAGGGGCCCAGCCACAGGACACAAGCCATTGCTAATTCCCCCGATTCTGGTCCACATTATCTCCTCCAAAGTACTTCACTTATATTTATGTGACGGTATTTAAGATGCTCAGAGCTGCGCAGCCCAAAATCTTAGCATGTGACGCCAAAGGAGGCTGGAAAGCCTCAAAGGTGAAGTGCAATGCCTTAGGGAATTAAGCATGGTCCAGTAACAAATCGATCTCAGTCTTCCATGTTTAGAAACCTGAGATAGGGGAACACAAAAAATACCTAGAATGTTGCAGTCATATCCTGGAAGTCCTGGCAGATGAATGATAAGAGGGAATGCAGAGAGTCTAGTGTGGTCACTGGTACCAGGAGAAATGATCCTGCCGCAGCGCCGTCATGAAAACGCTCCCACTGGCCTAGCGGGTTTCTGAAACGCCCGATTTCTCCTGGACAGACTTTGAAGGGCTGTCTGGAAGGGTTCAGATCTTCTGCTTTGTTCACCGGTACGGTTCCACCATTGCTTCCTAGTACTTAGTCCCAGGCAGGAGAACATGACGGGGGCGGGGGACATCGACAACTAGGAAGTGACAATACCAAGACCAGAAGACAGGCGGTGCAATACAAAAACTCTTAGATTTAGAGAGAGACGCAGCATGTCTGCAGTCAGATGCCGGAGGTTCTGGGGGGTGATTCAGCAGCCTCCTTCTGACCGACCCCAAACCAAACCCTTCGCCACATCCCGTACAGGCAGGGTAAGAAAGCACACGGCACTAGACCCTGAGTGCGGTGGGAAGCCAAAGAACCGGTTCACTCCAGGAGGTTAAGGCGAGACCATTAGGCCTGGTGGGAACAAAGCGCTTTGGGGAAAGGAAATGGCCTGGGTGGTCAAGATCTTCGGTAGATAAAGATTCTCGGGCTGGCAATGGAGGATGTGACCTTGTGTCATCCAAGGTCACATCAAAGGCAACATCACAACCCGGAACACCGCTCCCTTCCAACACACTCCCACCCAGAAGTGTAGTCCACACACCAACTGACTTTTCAGCTTCTGTATTTTTGTCTGCCCTCAGTTTGCTGGGGGTAAAAGGCACAGCGTTCTCGCTCAAACCCACTTCTGCTCCCCTTTCTTCTGTAATCTTCTCTCTACTCATCAACACAGATATCTGACCACTTAAGAGCTTTACTGTGAGTTCCCGTTGTGGTGCAGAGGAAATGAACACAATTAGCATCCATGAGGAAGTGGGTTTGATCCCTAGCTTTGCTCAGTAGGTTGAGAATCCAGCGTTGCCATGAGCTATGGTGTGGACTGAAGATGTGTGTGGATGCTGAGTTGCTGTGGCTGTGACGTAGGCTGGCAGCTGCAGCTCCAAATCAACCCCTAGCCTGGGAACTTCCATATGCCACAGGTGCGGCCCTAAAAAGAAAAAATAAAAAGAGTTTTACTGAATGATCCCCAATCCAACATCCAGACCTTCTCCTCTGCTGGCTGGGAAATGATAAGAGAAAATTAAAGTGTTTACCAAAATTCTGGAAATCCCACAGATGTCCAACTATCCTATACATTTTTCCTCTGCGTCCCTGCCCTCTCACGCCATCATTACTGCCACAGAGACAAAATGCAAGCACCCCTTCCCCACTCCATCACATAACCTAGGCTCTCCTTCTTTGACGGTCTCTCCCTCCAAACTCTTTTGATGTCACACATAAGCACCCCAGAAATTCTATCACCCTAGCCTCCCAGCAGGCATACAGAGATAACTCCTAACTGACTAGGAATCTCTTTTCAACTACGTGGCTGAGTCTCATGGTCGGTCTGCTGGGGCCAACTTCTGACCCTTTATGCCTGTAGGTTCGAATTTTAGGCATAATTTAGAGAATGATCAGGCTCCGGGAAACTGATTTGTAGCAACAGACTCAAGTGCCACTTATGAGTGTGGGAAGGTGAGAGTGAGGCAATGCCCTGTCACTCTGCCATAGTCATTGCCTATAACAAACGGCCTTGCCAACCGCCAATGATAGGCTAAGGCCCAAGGGATTAGGATTGCCCATTATGAGCCAGACATGACATAATCTTACACATTGGGGAAAAACATCAGGGTAGAAAGGATGAAAATCACATAGGCCAAACACTCTCTGACATAAATGACAGGAACATCTTCTCAGATCCATGTGTCAGAGTAAGGACAATAAAAAGAGAAATAAACAAATGGAACTTAATTAAACTTCAAAGTTTCTGCACAGCAAAGGAAACCCTAAACAAAATGAAAAGACAACCCACAGAATGGGAGAAAATATTTGCAAATGAATCAACTGACAAGGGATTAATCTCCAAAATTTACAAACGCCTCCTACAGCTCAATACCAAAAACAAACAACCCCATCCAAAAATGGGCAGAGGATCTAGGCAGACAATTCTCCAAAGAAGACATGCAGATGGCAAATAAACACATGAAAAGATGTTCAACATTGCTCCTCATTAGAGAAATGCAAATCAAAACCACTGTGAGGTACCACCTTACACCGGCCAGAATGGCCATCACCAAAAAGTCTACAAACAATAAGTGCTGGAGAGGGTGTGGAGAAAAAGGATCCCTATTACACTGTTGGTGGGAATGCAAATGGGTGCAACCACTGTGGAAAACAGTATGGAGATTCCTCAGAAAACTCAAAATGGAATTAGCATTGGATCCAGCAATCCCACTCCTGGGCATCTATCCAGAGGAAACTATGACTCGAAAAGACACATGTACTCCAGTGTTCATTGCAGCACTCTAGGCAATAGCCAGGTCATGGAAACAACCTAAATGCCCATCGACAGAGGAGTGGATAGGGAAGATATGGTACATACACATAATGGAATATTACTCAGCTATTAAAAGGAACGAATTACCAACATTTATAGCAACATGGATGGACCTAGAAATTATCATGCGAAGTGAAACCAGTCAAACAATTAGACAGCAACACCCAATGCTACCGCTTACATGTGGAAACTAAAAAGACACAATGAACTTCTTTGCAGAACAGACAATGACTCACAGACTTTGGAAAACCTTGGTTTTTCAAATAAGACAATCTGGGGGGTGGGGGGATGCACTGTGGGTTTGGGATACAAAATCTATCAAATTGACTTGTGATGATTTATGTACACCTATAATTGAAATAAAATCCATTAAGTTAAAAAAAAGGGTAAAAATCAAAGAGAATATGTGATCCAAATGAATTTTGCGACCCACCACAATATGGGAGCCTTTCATTTCTAAGAGAACTGGAGTCACATGTTACAGATACAGACAGAATTTTTTTATTATTTGGCACCCCCTTAACTATTCCCCATAAAATAGAGGGAAAGCTATAGGAACAAAAAATATAGGAAATTATCCGATTTGTCAAGCTGTGGATAAGTTCACAGATTTGCATCAGATGCTTCCACACTGTTATCAGCTACATGAGGTGGGACAAGTGCCTTACCTTCCCAGGTCTTAGCTTTCTCGTGTGAAATGGAAGGAATATCAATAGCTAACTCGGAGGGTAGAATGTGGATCTATGGTCAGCGATCAACAAACATTAACCAGCATTATACTGTTGGAGATTATTTTTTCATTGGTTCAGCAAACTGATTAATCATATCTCCTTTTCCAGGAAAAAAAAATTACTACTTTTTATTTTTACTTAGACACGGATTCTTAAAATTAAAAGTCACAGACGGTTTTCATTCTCTTAGTGTGGCTCCCTTCAGTCACATCTAGAAGAAATTTAGTCTCTCCACTGAGGCTTTTTCCAGGCGGGGGTTCTGTGTGACGCTCTTTTCCACGTGTGGGCCACCTCAGTCAGCTTTCGTCTGCCTTGAATTTGTATTCCTGCTTCTGGATGCGAGAGGGCTTTCCTGTACAACCTCAGCTACTTGACTAGCCACTGGAGTTTAAAGAAAATGTTTCCCATAATCACCACCCTTCTCCCTCTTCAGCCTAATCAGCATGTCATGGCAGCATGACTATGTTTCGAACCTCAGCCCAACTGTTTATTAACCAATCCAGCTTGGGGGGGGGCAGAAATGAGGGTGGCAGGATAGAGCAGGACCTGATACCCCGAAGTTTAATGTCCTCCTCTAATACCTCCTTCCTGCGTGAGGAGCTGGTGCTTTCCAAAGATATTAAAGCAAGTAGTTAGTGAAATTGTAGGAGCTCCAGCAATTCAGAGAGTTAGCCTGGCAAGGATAGGCACAAAGCTCTGAAATTCTCGAGAATAAAGACAGCAAAATAGCACACGCGCATGCAAACACACACACACACACACACACACACACACACACACACACACACACACACAGATGCAGAGCAAATAAAAGTTCCATAGAGCTGTGCTGTGGGGATTCTGTCACTCCTTGTCTTGTCGAGGAAATGACTTGTCACTTTAGTCCTCAGACAACACCTAAAGCCATAAACGATGTTCTGAAATATTTCTCTGGTTTCTGTACTTACAGAGACTGAGCAAGGCTTTCCAGGCACAACTGGACAGAAATAAGGTAACAGAGTCTTCAGTGACCATACAAAGAAGGAACACAGCCCTTGCAAAAATAGTTTGGAAAAGTCACTAGACAAATGGATAACCGCACCACTCAACAAACAATACAAGCAGTCCCTGGGGAATGAGGACATTGTAACTCCATAGTACAGTCCTGTATTCAAAATATCCAGTTTTCAATGAAAATATGCAAATACAAAGAAACAAAACTATGCAAATACAAAGTAACTCCCATAGTACAGTCCTGTATTCAAAATATCCAGTTTTTGATGAAAATATGCAAATACAAAGAAACAAAAATGTATAGGCCATTCACAGAGGGAAAAAAACATTTGACAGAGCACAGTTTTTGAGGAAACATGGATATTGTTTATGCTAGACAAAGATTTTATTATTTAATTTTAGTTTTATATTGGAGTACAGTTGAATTACTACAGTAAGTAGACAAACATTTTAAACTGACTGCCTTAAAAAGACTCAAAGAGTTGAAGGAAACCATGAAAGGAGATAAAGCAAGTCAGGAATAATACAGGAAAATATAGAGAATGTCCATAAAGAGATAGAACCTGTAATTCTGGAGCTGAAAATTACAGGAACTGAAATGAAAGATTCAATAGAGAATTTCAACAGTAGATATGACCAGGAAGAAAGAAACAGTGAACTTCCAGGGAAAATAAAATAACCTAGTCTGAAGAGCAGAAAGGAAAAAAGAATGAAGAAAAATGAACAGAGCCTGAATGGAACAGTAAGACACTATCAAAAGTACCAACATCTGCATTATGGGAGTCCCAGGAGGAGGAGAAATAAGGGTCAGAAAAAATACTTGAAGAAATAATAGCCAAAAGTATCCCAAATGTGATGATACACAGGAATATACGTATTGAAGAAACTCAACCAAGTCCAAGCTGGATAATCTCAAAGAGATCCACACTCAGATACACTACAACCCAACTGCCAAGAGCCAGAGACAAAGAGAAAGTCTGGAAAGCAGCAAGAAAGAGGTGATTTATCATGCACAAATGATTTCCAGTGAGTTTAATGGTCAATCTTTCATTAGCAACCATAGAGGCCCAAGGCAGTGGGACAGTGTATATAAAGTGCTAAAATAAATAAAAACTGTCAACCAAGAGTTATTTTTGTTTGTTTGTTTGGTTTGGCTTTCTGGAGTTTTTTTGTGTGTGTTTATTTTTTGGTTGTTTTTTTTTTTTTTCTGGCTACACCCATGGCATGTGAAATTTCCTGGGCCAGGGATCAAACCCGCCCACACCATAGCAGTAACCAGGACCTCAGCAGTGACAATGCCAGATACTTAACGTGCTGAGCCACCAGGGAACTCCCAGGAATTCTATATCTGGCAAAATTGTCCTTCACAGAGCTCTCATTATGGCTCAGTGGGTTAAGAACCCAACATAGTGTCCATGAGGATGCAGGTTTGATCCTTGGCCTCACTCAGTGGGTTAAGTATCCAACACTGCCAAAAGCTGAGGCGTAGGTCGCAGTAGGTCACAGATGAGGCTCAGATCCAGTGTTGCTGTGGCTGTGGCATAGGCCTGCAGCTGCAGCTCCAAATCAACCCCTGGCCCAGGAATTTCCATATGCCACAGGTGTGGCCCTAAGAAGAAAAAAAAAAGGAAAAAGAAAAACTGCACTTCAGAAATGGAGAGATCAAGATGTCCCATATAAACTAAAGTTAATCATTGGTAGACCTACCCTATAAGAAATGCTAAAAGGAATCCTATAGCCTGAAACATAAGAACACCAGATGACAACTTGAAGCCAAATGTAGAAAAATAGATATCTGGTTAAAAAAAAAAACCTACATAAATAAATATAAAAGCTGGTGGAATTGTATTTTAGGCTTGTAACTTCTCTGTATTTCCTGTATCATGTAAAAGAAAAATATGTAAAACAATAATTACAGCCTATGTTAATGGACACACATGTATAAAGATATAATTTGAGACAATAACAACGTGGGGAGCTGAGCTGAATAGCAGCAGACTTAATACATGTTGTTGAGGCTAAACTGGTATATATTCAAACTATATTGTCATAAATTTAGGGTGTTAATCGTAATAACCATTAAGAAAGTAACTTAAAAATATACAGGAAAGGAAATGAAGAGGGGTTCAAAATAGTACACCAGAAAAAAAAAAAAGGCAACCAAACACAAAGGAAGGCAATATTGAAGGAAGTGAGAGACAAAAAATACATGAAACATATAAAAAGCAAATAGCAAAAAGGCAGAAGTCCTTCATTATCAGTAATCACTTTAATTGTAAATGGATTAAACTAACCGATTAAAAGACAAAAATTGGAAGAATGAATTTAAAAATATGATCTGGAGTTCCCCTTATGGCTCAGTGGGTTAAGAATGCAACATGGTATTTATGAGGATGTGGGTACCATCCTTGGCCTCTCTCAGTGGGTTGAAGATCCAGCATTGGCACAAGCTGCTGTGTAGGTTGCAGATGTGGCTTAGATCACATCTGCAACCTACAGGTTGCAGTGGTATAGGCCGGCAGCTGTGGCTCCAATTTAACATCTATTCTGGGAATTTCCATATGCCGTGGGTGCAGTCCTAAGAAGAAGAAAAAATGTTTTGAGAAGTGTTTTGTGGCCTAACCTATGGGTCTATCTTAGAGAATTCTTCCAGTGCACTTGAGAAGAATGTGTATCCTACTGTGGTCAGAGTGTTTCGTATATATCGCTTTGGTCTAATTGGTTTATTTTGTTGTTTTAAGTTCTCTCTATCCTTATTATTCTTCTGTTCTATCTGCTATGGAAAGTAAGGTATTGAAATTTCCAAATTTTTTTTTTTTTTTGTCTTTTTAGGGCTGCACCCGAGGCATATGGAGGGTCCCAGGCCAGGGGTTGAATCAGAGCTGCAGCTGCCAGCCCACACCACAGCTCATGGCAACGCCAGATCCTTAACCCACTCAGCAAGGCCAGGGATTGAACCTGCATCCTCTGGGATGCTAGTCAGCCACGACTGGAATTCCTCCAACTATTTTTTTTTAATGCAACTATTTATCTCCCCAATTCTTTCAATATTTGTTTGCTGAACCACTACAGGAGTTCCTCCATACATTTTAAAAGGTTGAAAGAATACAAGTTATCTACTTCCGCCACAATGGAATGAAGCTAGAAATCAACTATGGAAGGAAAACTGGAAATTTCACAAACATGGAAATTAACACAATCTTAAGTAACTAGGGGGTCTAAGAAGAAATCATAAGAGAAATTAGAAAATATTTTGAGACAAGTGAAAATGAAAATACAGCATACCAAAATTTATGAAATGCAGTAAAAGCAATGATCAGAGGAAAACATAGAGCTATAAATAACCACATTAAAGAAGAAAGATTTCTAGTCAACAACAGAACTTTAAGCCTAATGAAACTAAAAATAGATCAAACAACCCAAGTCAGTAAAAGGAATAAAATAATGAAAATTAGCGAGATCAAAACAATCAAAATACAAAGAATCAACAAAACCGAAAGTTGGTTTAAAAAGATCAACAAAACTGACAAATTTTTCGCTAGACCAACAAAAAAAGAGAGCGAGAGAGAAGACGCATATTACTAAAATCAAAAATGAAAGAAGGGGACAAAACTGCAAACCTCAGAGATTTTTAAAGAATTATTAGAGAATGCAATTAACATTTGCACACCAATAAATTAGATAAGATGAAATAGACAAATTCCTGGAAACAGAAAAATTACCAAAACTGACTCAAGAAGAAACTGGAAATCTAACCGGACTTATAACAAGTAAAGAGATTGAATTGATAATCAAAAATCTCCTAAGAAAGAAAATCCCAGGACCAGACGCCTTCGCTGGTGAGTTCTACAAAACATTTTAAGATGAATTAAAACTAATCTTACCCAGACTCATCCCCCAAAATTAAAAAGGATGGAATATTTTCAAACACATTCTGTAAGGCCAGCATTACCCAGATACCAAAGGAAAAGAAAATTATAGACCAATATGCCTTACGAAAATATATTCTCAACAAGATACTATCAAATTGAATCCAACAACTCGATAAAAGGGTTACGCACCGTAACCAAGTAGTCAACCTGTAGACAGGACGCTCTTCTGGGGCTGTGAAAAAGTTTTAAAACTAGAGGGAGGCGGTGGTTACACCACTTTGCAATCCACTAAATGCCACTAAATTGTATACTTGGACATAGTTAATTGTGTCTTATGTGAATTTCACCTCAATTTTTCCTTCTTTTTGGGGGGGCTGCTCCATGGCATACAGAGTTCCTGGGCCAGGGATCAGATCTGAGCACAGTGGCAACCTACGCCTCAGCTTCAGCAACCCCAGGTCCTCACCACTGGCGTTCAGTGCCAGTTCCGTACCACTATGCCCAGCCAGGGATCAAACCCCTGTCCCAGCACTCCCAAGACACCACCAACCCTGTTGCACCACAGCAGGAACTCCCATCTCAGTTTTTAATAAAGGGTGCCAGCCTTATATTTAGCATACCCCCTTTAAATTTTAAAAAGTACAGATTTACATGAGAGAAATATTAAGTTAGATCATACTTCAAGACATTAAAAGGTGATTATCAAAAAGTGATGAGAAATCAGGTAATTTTAATTACCTTCTCTTGGCTTAAATCATTTTTTTAAAATAGCCAGCTATTTTAGAAATTAATTATATATTAAAACTTTTATAACTAGGGAAGAGGGACTACAGTGACAGTGACTAACTGACATTTAAGAGCATGGGGAAAATGCTTCAGTTGCAGTAAGTGAGGATAAAAGAAAAATTTATTGTATACATGATATGATCCCAAGTATTTATTTTTTTAATAAGATGGGGTGATCCCTATTGAAGTGTAAATTGATAAATTTGTCTAAATCTCAGTGTTAGTTTCTTTCTTTCTTTTTTTTTTTTTTTTGTCTTTTTCCTTATCTAGGGCTGCAACCGCGGCATGTGGAGGTTCCTAGGCTAGGGGTCTAACAGGAGCTGTAGACGCCGGCCTTCGCCACAGCCACAGCCACACGGGATCCGAGCCGCGTCTGCGACCTTCACCACAGCTCACGGCAACGCCGAATCCTTAACTCACTGAGCAAGGCCAGGGATCGAACCTCAACCTCATGGTTCCTAGTCAGATTCGCTAACCACTGAGCCATGACGGGAACTCCGATCCCAAGTACTTAAAATGCACTGTTTATGGTAACGGTTTGTCTGTGGGACCTAGGCAATCATGTGATATTTTTCTTTTCTATTTTCCAAATTTTCTCTTTTTAAAAAAATTTTATTGGAATACAGTTGACTCACAAAGTTGTGTCAATCTCAGGCGCACAGCCAAGTAAATCAGTTACACATATGCATATATCCATTCCTTTTCAGATTCTTTTCCCAAACAAGCTACCACACAGGACTGAGTAAATTCCACTGTGCTCTGCAATAGGTTCCCTTTATCTGTTCCATATACAATAGCGTGTATGTATCAATCCCAACCCTGTCCTTTATCCCTCTCTCCCCCAACGCTTCCCCTTTGGTAAACATGTTTGGTCTGTTTCTGTTGTGTAAGTTCTTTTGTATCGTTTCTATTAAATTCCACAAACTAGTGATTTCATGTGATATTTGTCTTCCTCTGTCTGACTTACTTAGTGTGATAACTTCTAGGTTCATCTATGTTGCTACAAATGGCATTAGTTCATGCTTTTTTGTGGCTGAGTAGTATTTCATTGAATATATATACCACACCTTTATCAGTTCTTCAGTCAGTGGACATTTAAGCTGCTTCCATGTCTTGGTCATTGTAAACAGTGCTTCAGTGATCACTGAGGGGTTCATGTGTCTTTGCAAATTTTGTTTTTTTCTGGGTATATGACCAGGAGTGGGATTTCTAGGTCATATGATAGTTCCATATTTAGTTTTTTAATGATCATATATTACTACTAAAATCAAAAAGCTAATTTTATTTTTTAATGTCTACTGCTGGGCAAGCTAAATTCAAAAAAGTAGAGGTTTGATAAATGTATTTGGTTTGATGAGGAGTATATTTACACTGAAATCATGTCTTTTGATACAGTGTTTCTCATAGAAAAACTGTAAAGTACAGAAGATGTAAAGAAACTTACATCACTCCAAGATTCTTATTGTTCGTGAGCAGAACTAGGCTTGGGCTATTTAGAAACAATGGCCCTTCCTCTCCATTAAAACAAGATCATCAGCAGAGTTTTGTTTGGCAAATGTGAGCCTATGATGTGCCAGGGCTGCTATATCTGATATGTGGCTCTCCGGACAGAGTATAGAGAATATTAGAAGGATAATTATTGGGTTTTGATCACCCAGCATGCTTTCCCCCTTCACATGATATTGGTAATTTAGTCATCTTAACTTCCTTTGGCAAGCCAGTCCTTTCTCTGTCTTAGCTGATGTGGTTTAGGTGAGACCAATCCCAACCAACCCAAAGTAGGAATGACCTAGGCTTAAGTCAATCCATGAATTCATTTTCTACAGTCACAGTGACTTGTTAATTTAGGCCACTAAATGTCAGATGCAGGACTTTTGTTAAAGATATTGACAAGAGAGGTGGACTGTATCACTCTGAGCATTTGTAATTTTTTTTAAAGGTGTTAAAAATCCCCTGGAAAGGAAGCTAAAATGATGAATGGGTGACTGCATGGATGTAGTAGAGGATAGCCATGCTCAGGTCCCATGCCTAACTCAACCTTGGCCCCTCCTGTGCTGCAGTCCGGTCACTGATGCTTCTTTCTCCTCCATCAGACGGTCAGCTCTCTAAAAGAAGGAGACACAAGGCCAGTATGTTTGATCATCACGTAGAAAAGAACCTAAGCGCACACCTGCGCTTACCCTGATGGACTGAGCAGCCAGGAAATAAGGCAATGGCGGTTCCACCACCGAGCACTCAGGTTTCTGGGCTCCAGGACCTCTGCTGGTTGACAGCACATCCTACGGTCGCCACCTTGCACCCTTGGGTTTCACTTCTGGGCTGAACACGTAGTCTGCCCTGAGTCATCGTCTGTGGGTACCCGTGTGGTCACTGCCTGTTTCTCACACAGCCACCCAGCCAACGTCATCCGACGAACGGAGTGGGGGCGGGGCAGCCTTCATAGAAAGCCTTCTAGGATGAAGCGCCCCGAAATCAGAGGAGCACACGAGGTCACCGAGCCCGCCTGTGCCTCCTTCCTCCCCTGGGGCCAAAAGAGAGCAAGGCGGGAAGCACCAGCAGCTCCAGCCTGGGCCGCCTTCCTGGGAAGATGCAGCCATTCCTGCTCCTACTGGCCTTTTTACTGCCCCCCGCGGCAGAGGCGGGTGAGTACCCATCCCCACCCTCAGAGGCCCAGCCCCACGCCCCGGTCCGCACAGATCGCCTGACCCGTCGGCACACCCCGGTCCCTCCACCCACTGGGACCACTGCGAACACCGGCTCCCGCCCTACCTCATCCCCCCGGGGCAGGATGCTGGAAACTCTACCAGAAAGCGTGGCAGAGCATAGGCTGTTCTCAAGAGGAACCAGTGGGTACCACCTCCTCCTCGGGCCCTACCTTTGCCATCTGGAAAGCGAACTTTGCTAGAAGTGAGAGCAGAGGGTCAGAAACTGGAAAACAGAAAATCCTCAAATTTCCCCGCAGAGGGCAGGGTGAGCCTAGGCTGAGACAGGTGCTCCCCGCAGCCTCTCTCTGCTCAGCAGATCCCGGACTTGGTGCCATTGCCTTGGTCAGCGCCAAGGCCCCCAGCAGTCTCTTTCTCCAATTCTGCTTTCCTTCCTCGGCCACTAGGGGTTGCCCCTTTCAAGGAGGAAGCCACTGTTTGGCAGATCCGAATTTCTCTGCTTTCCAGAATCCCAGCAACACTGGCCCTACTGGAAACCCTCATCTAGAGGCCCCTTGGCGGGTCAGCCCTTCATGCAGCCAACAAGCACTTACTGGGCACTTACTAGGTGTCAGCCCTGGGAAAGGGTCAGGCGGGGCTAGATTCCTACACGGAAGTCCTGTGCCCGGGAAAGCAGGGCTGTCCCAGACATCACGGGGTGACAGGTCCCCTAGGACCTCCCTTGAAACAAAGCGCAGTCAAAAGACCCTCCCCACTGCTCCCAGCTCCAGGCCAGGCTGGACCCCCCCCCCCCGGGGCCCCGCTGTTCTGAGCATCAAGCCCGTGGCTGCCCGGTACACTTGGCGGGCGCACACGAGCAGAACCGCTTTCCTTCAGGGGAGATCATCGGGGGTCACGAGGCCAAGCCCCACTCCCGTCCCTACATGGCGTTTCTTCAGTTCTGGGACCGGGATATTCAGTCTCGTTGCGGTGGGTTCCTGGTACGAGAAGACTTCGTGCTCACGGCCGCTCACTGCTGGGGAAGGTGAGAAGCAGCAAGCAGCACCCACCCTCCCGAAAACCCCAGACGGGAGCTCCGCCTTCTTCTCCGGGAGCAACCAGGCTCCGAGGAACACAGGAGTCACGCTCCTGAGAGGATGCGAGAGCGGGCGGCAGGGAGCGGGGCGGGTCAGCGCCAGAGGCCCTGCTGAGCTCAGAGAGATTAGATGTAGAGCAAGCCTGGGTGTCAGAATGCAGACGATGCATTTTACCTGTGTTCCTGGGCCTAACTGTGCCTTGAGAACCACCGTGCTTTTAGCAGTGGCTCCAGAATCAGACCGTGGCCGCCCAGAAGCCGAGGGCACAGACAGCTCAGCCCCCCGGGCCCTCCTGTCGTCTCGATGTCCCCTCAGCTGCAGCCCTGGCCTGTGTCACCCGCCCTTCACGGCTCCTGGGCTGTATCCCCTGTGACTCCGCGCTCCCCACACCCCCTCTGCTCTCTGTGCAGCTCCATCAACGTCACCCTGGGGGCCCACAACATCAAGAAGCAGGAGAGGACCCAGCAGGTGATGGCAGTGAGAAAAGCCATCCGTCACCCAGACTACAATGAGAAGAACTTCTCCAATGACATCATGCTACTGCAGGCAAGGAAAGCTCCCCGCTTGTCTTGCTCTCCTGGGAACAGGCTGTCGCCCCTCCCACTGGCACCTGTCCCTTGCCTCCCTCCCCTCCGGGCCACCCGACCAGTCCCAGTGGCTCGGGGGAGAGGGAGATCGGCGCAGCCGCATTGCCACGTCCCCCGGCTGAGCCCGGCTCTCTTGACTTTTTCCCACCAGCTGGCGAGAAAGGCCAAGCTGACTGCGGCTGTTAAGACCCTCAGCCTGCCCAAGGCCAAGGCCCGGGTGAAGCCGGGACAGGTGTGCAGCGTGGCCGGCTGGGGGCAGGTGGCGATGGGCACGTACACAGACACGCTGCAGGAAACCAGTCTGACCCTGCAGAAGGATCAAAAGTGTGAATCCTACTTACGTAATTATTACGACGGCACCATCCAGCTGTGTGTAGGAGACCCCAGGAAAAAGCAAAGTACATTTAAGGTGAGAATGCCCATCTTACCCTGCTTGGCTCTGGGCAGAAGGGTGTTTGTGGAACATATGGGACCTGGGGACCCACCTAGTGGCGGAGGGATCTTTCTCTCCAGGAAGCGAAGGGGGAAGCAGCCGCAGCAGGGAGGGCACAGGGCCTCTGCGAGCCTCCAGTGACCTTGAGTGAATCCAACATCATGCTCCTCCAGAATTCGCAACACACCGAGGCCGAGCTGTTAGAGGGCTGCGCTTCCCTAGCGGGCAGTAGTTAAGACCAGGTGCCTCCTTGGTCACCTGGTCTTAACTGGACGCTCCTTGCTCAACGGGCTCATCCTCCATGCTGAGGGTCAGCCCCACACCCCTGCTTCTGTCTCCCCGAACGGCAGCCTGGAGCCAAGAGCTTCATGGCCCCGTTGTAGGGAGAGGATCCTGGGCCCTGGGGGAGGAGGAGGAGCGGCCGCGTGGGGGAAGTGAAACCTTAACACTTCAGGGCTCGGCAGCCCTCGGGGCCCGCAGGCAGGGGCCTGCCCTGCCCTCTGAACCCACGCAGGGTGGACTTCTCCACGGGAGTTTAGCATGACGAGGGGGGCATGGCAGGATTCAGAGGAGAGATGGTTTGGGAGTTCCCGTGGTGGCTCAGCAGTAACAAACCCTCCCGTGGAGGGCGCAGTTTCAATCCGTGGCCTCGCTCAGTGGGTTAAGGATTCTGCATTGCCCTGAGCTGTGGTGCAGGTCACAGACGTGGCTCGCGTCTGGCACTGGTGTGGCCAGCAGCTACAGCTCCAATTGGACCCCCAGCCTGGGAACTTCTGTATGCAGAGGGTGAGGCCCTAAAAAGCAAAAAAAAAAAAAAAAAAAAAAAAAAGGAGCTCAGTCCTACCCCTTCTCTGTCCTCAGGGGGACTCCGGGGGCCCTCTCGTGTGTGACAAAGTGGCCCAGGGCATTGTCTCCTACGGACAAAGAAACGGAACAACCCCGCGAGCCTGCACCAAAGTCTCAAGTTTCTTGCCCTGGATTAAGAAAGTCATGAAAAGCCTCTAACTGCAGGAACCAGCCGTCTTTCCTGGAG
>PVHT021183629.1:2857894-2881541 GCA_004024745.2 Catagonus wagneri | reverse complement strand
CTGCCTCCCAGGCCCTCAGCTGCCCCACTGTCTTTGGCAGTGCCCTCCCCCGTGCCCGTGGCCTTGAATCCCACCGGTGCCATCTCCACCAAACCTCAGCGCAGAGCTCATCGGAGGCCATGCACTCGGGCACCAAAACATGCTTGCTGAGATCCTGGGATGTGTTAGGTCCTAGAAGGGGAGGATTTTAGAAAACCCAGCTCCAGAAGCTCACAGGTAGATTATTAGAAAATGACAGCAATCAGGATGTTAGCAGAGTTATTGGGGGGATGGAGACTGAGAGGGGGTGACAGCTCCGCAGGGCCTCCTACCCGCAATGCTCTGGGCCCCACCGCCTCGAAGGCAGACCTTGCCCCTCCACGTGCGTGTCTGAAGGAGGCCGTGGAAGACAAGCACTAACCCCTTTCTCAGCGGGGGCTGCTGAGGCTTGACGTTATCGCTTGGGAGTTCCCGTCGTGGCGCAGTGGTTAACGAATCCGACTAGGAACCATGAGGTTGTGGGTTCAATCCCTGGCCTCGCTCAGTGGGTTAAGGATCCGGCGTTGCCGTGAGCCGTGGTGTAGGTTGCAGACGCGGCTCAGATCCCGCGTTGCTGTGGCTGTGGTGAAGGCCGGCGGCTACAGCTCCTGTTAGACCCCTAGCCTGGGGACCTCCATATGCCGCAGGTGTGGCCCTAAAAGACAAAAAGCCAAAAGAACAAAACAAAACACCTTATCCCACTTCTGGGTGCTGTGGACCCACCTCGCCTGTCACTTCCCTGAGCTTCTCATCACCCCATCTTCCAGCCTCTTCTTTCAGAGGAGATTATCGGGGGCCACGAGGCCAAGCCCCACTCCCGCCCCCACATGGCGTTCGTTCAGTTTCTGGACAAGGAGACTCTGAAGCGGTGTGGCGGTGTCCTCGTGCAAAGGGACTTTGTTCTGACAGCTGCTCACTGCAGGGGAAGGTGAGGGCAGCAGCCGGCCTACCCGCCCCCACCCCCACCCCCGCCCAAGTCCCGAGGGAACCCATCCTCTCCCCAGGGGCTCAGCCCAGGGAAGGCCCCTGAGCTCCTGGTAACTCAGAATCACGAGAGCTCATCAGAAGGGCCCTCTGAGAGCAGGACCAAGGTGCTGTAAAGCTGAGAACTAGGACAGGTAAGTTTTGAGGTCAGAGACCCAGGGCCTCCACTGGCCATCAGTGGCATCAGTGGAGGATAAAAGCATGCCACGAGGGTCAAAACACACACTTGGGGTAATTTCACATACTTCCTGAGAAAAGTCCCAGAAGCCCTGCCCTACGTCACTGAGAAGCACAGGACACAGAGTCACTCAGCCCCAGGGCCCTCTGTCGCCTCGATGTCCCCTCAGCTGCAGCCCTGGCCTGTGCCACCCGCCCTTCACGGCTTCTGGGCTGTATCCCCTGTGACTCCGCGCTCCCCACACCCCCTCTGCTCTCTGTGCAGCTCCATCAACGTCACCCTGGGGGCCCACAACATCAAGAAGCAGAGAGGACCCAGCAGGTGATGGCAGTGAGAAAAGCCATCCGTCACCCAGACTACAATAAGAAGAACTTCTCCAATGACATCATGCTACTGCAGGCAAGGAAAGCTCCCCGCTTGTCTTGCTCTCCTGGGAACAGGCTGTCGCCCCTCCCACTGGCACCTGTCCCTTGCCTCCCTCCCCTCCGGGCCACCCGACCAGTCCCAGTGGCTCAGGGGAGAGGGAGATCGGCGCAGCCGCATTGCCACGTCCCCCGGCTGAGCTGGACTCTTTTGACTTTTTCCCACCAGCTGGCGAGAAAGGCCAAGCTGACTGCGGCTGTTAAGACCCTCAGCCTGCCCAAGGCCAAGGCCCGGGTGAAGCCGGGACAGGTGTGCAGCGTGGCCGGCTGGGGGCAGGTGGCGACGGGCATGCAAACCGCCACCCTGCAGGAGGCAAAGCTGATGGTGCAGGAGGACCGGGTGTGCGAATCCCCTTTCCCCAGCGGCTACTACAACCGGGCCAGCCAGATTTGTGTGGGGAACCCGACGGAGGTGAAGACCAGCTTCAAGGTCAGGTTTCCTGCCCCTGCGGGGAGAGAGGGACTTAGGGAGGCCTGGGCAGGGGAGAGGCCACACTTTTATGCCTCAGCCTGAGTGCTCGGGCAGCCTGATCCACGAGTCCGGTCTTTCGTTTTTTCCTGAGTGGCTCAGGATGGAGGGAGCTACGTTATCATTGGTTTCCATCAAGACTGAGGCAAAGCTGGGCCTGAGTCATGTTGCAGACAACAGTCAGAGCCGCGCTGGAGCTCTGGGACGGTGGGAGGTGACCGGGTCGGCTCCGGTCCCCCCCCCAGACTCCCCCGCCCCCGCCTGCACCCCCGCCGCTGCAGAGCCCACCCAGCCCGGGGCCGCTCAGCCCGTCCTCTCCCTGCCCACAGGGCGACTCCGGCGGGCCCCTCGTGTGCAAAAATGTGGTCCAGGGTATTTTCTCCTATGGAAAAACGAATGGGACGCCTCCAGGAGTCTTTACCAAGGTCTCACACTTCCTGCCCTGGATAAAGAAGACAATGAAGCACCTCTAACAGCGGGCTTGAGAATCACCTATTTTCTGTGCTGACCATTGCTCTGGAGCAGCAGCAAGAATCCCACAGGGATTGGCAGTGGGATCGTAGAGCCATAATAAATGGATTTCCAGGGTGATTATCATTGAATTCCTATTTATTTATAGAACAACCTCACTATTCAACAACACTGCTCCACGGCGCCCTCTGCTGTCAGTTCTGGGTTTTGCAGCCACCTTTCTCCCCACTCTCGCTCCTAAATCCCTAAATCCCTTGTTGTCTGTATAGAGTCTCCTTGATTTCTCAATCGCACCTCTTTGGCGCTGAGCCTTCTGCAAGGGCTGAGTCTAAAAGGTTGTCCATTATAAAAGGACAATCTTCTCTCCCCCAAAAAGGTCCTCTCTGGGACTTAGAAATTTCTTACTTTCTCCAAGCCAGTCACTGTCACTAGTCCCTCAACAATTTGGCAAAGAGCAGGTCAATGAAAGGAGAATAACTCCAGGAACACAGGAGGTCAGGGTGCCATGCCGTGGACACTCGGATTCCTGTTTCCAGGGCCTCTGTCTCCATGAGAGCAGGCTTCTCGCATCACCGGGACTGTCCATGGCTTTGGAGGCTGAAATGTTCCCACAGTGGCCCTCAGCCTCACCTGGGTCTCATCTCCCCACCCAGACCGGGTCCAGAACTGAGCTCAGTCAGCCTTGCTCCGTAACCATCCCATTCCAGCCCCTGTTTTCCATTCGAGTGCCCTGGACACCAGCTCCTTTCCCTTCCAGCTCACCCTGTTTTGAGCCATCCTCCCTCTCGTCTCCCTAACAGAGTTCTCAGCGCCCCATGTGAATTCTCCTCCTTTATGAGTTCCCATCTTGACTCAGTGGTTAAAAAAAAACAAGACTCTGACTAGTGTCCATGAGGATGCAGATTCAATCCCTTACCCTGCTCAGCGGGTTAAGGTTCCTGCGTTGCCCTGAGCTTGATGTAGGTTACAGTCATAGCTGTGGGGTAGGCCAGCAGCTACAGCTCCGATTCCATCCCTAGCCTGGGAACTTCCATACAGCGCAGGTGCAGCCTTAAAAAAGACAAAAAAAAAAAAATTCTCCTCCTTTGCCTGTTCCCGCCATACTTGAGCTGCCAGCCCACCTAATGCTTATCAGAGGAGCCAACCCACCTCCCACCCGGGTAGGGCCAGCTCTGGCCCTGGGTCCAGCCCATCACCCCCCAGGAGCTCAGCTATTACCAAAGCCTACAGACTCATTCAGCAACCTAGTCCTTTCAGCCTGGTCTGGGCTCGGACTCCGGACTCCCCCTGCTGGCAACCTGGGTTATGACAGTCTTGTGAGCCAGGAGCTCCCGGACTGCTGAGTGCGCCAAAGTACCATTTCACCATCCATCAGTGGATCAAATGTTGATCTCTCTGTGCCAGCACCTAACAAGCTCTGTCCCTGCCAGTGGGAAACTGATAGTGATGAGAGATTTCCTCTTACCCCCCTTGCCTCTCCTTCCACCAAGAAGCCTAGTTTTTCACAGATGGATCTGCATTGGGGATCTGCAAGAAATCTTTTCTTAAAAATAATTACATTCTCTGTATTTTAGCTGGATTGCATATTAGAGTTTCACATGCATGATGCTGTTTGAGTCCAGAAAGGCAATGTGAAATCGGAAGGGGTTTGGAGACCCACAGGTCCTGAGACTTCTAATCTGTCCTCTGTGGGGTCCATGTCCAGAGGTGAGGCAAGGAGGAAAGAAAGAGGTAAATGGGCAGCCGGATCTTTATTTATATTACACGTGGAGGCATGTACGTCAGTCCATAAACACACGAAATGCCACATTTAAAGGGAAAGACCATTCACCATGGCCTATACATCCCGTATCCTTTCAACAGCATCATCAGTGAGTTGTATGCGACAGAACACAGCAGCTTCACAAACACTGACTCAAGTGAGGTGAACATCAAAATAAGAAGTAACTTCACTAAGAAGAATAACAAATAAACAGCATGAATATGAAAAGCAAATTCAGCACCAACCAAGGTAAAAAGCAAATAAAAGTTTATTTTTCACGCAAGACTCTGTATCCCTCTGTCCATGTATCAAATCTTGCCTGGAGCTCACGGTGCCATCAAGGCACAGGTGCGAGAAGACTTGAATGCGCGCATGGAGATGAGCAAGCAAAAGGTTAAGATGTGCGCAAGCCAGGGGGCAACTTCAGGTCACGGCCATCAACGATGACACTTTTAGGAGAAGCCATCATACAAAAGGAATGCAGAGACCCCAGAAAGTCAGCCGTGAAGAGCTGCACAAGACCCCAGGGCGTAAGCCAGAGCCAGCAGAAGAGTGGCCAAAGAAACCTGTCGCTAGGGGCAAGGGTGTGTGGCTTTGAACTACAGTGCCTGATGGGTCAGTCTTCCCACTTTCACCTGACAGAAGCCCTTGACACAGTGTGAGCTGTATTAGGAAGAAAAACTGTCACATTACGACCACTACGGAATCACGAGCACTGGATGCCCTTGCTGGGACATGTTTCTTTGAAATGATTTCTAAGTATGTTGACATCATTTCTCTTTTTGATCTAGTGATTTTTATTTCTAGTGCTTTATTTAATAACAGACCTCAAACTGGAATCAGCATTAATGTCCAAAATAGGGAGATAGTAAAATACGGCACAATCACATTACCTGCTATGCAGCTTTCAGCATCTACGTTATCCGCCACTCTAGAAAACGAGGCTAGGAAAACAAAAGAATGAAAACTAGCTTAAGAGTTCCTGTTGTGGCTCAGAGGTAAGGAATCTGACTAGTGTCCATGAGGACATGGGTTTGATCCCTGGCCTTGCTTGGTGACGTTGCCATGAGCTGTGGTGTAGGCAGATGTGGCTCGGATCCTGCATTGCTATGGCTGTGGTGTAGGCTGGCAGCTCCAGCTCCCATTTGACCCCTAGCCTGGGAACCTCCATATGCTGCGGGTGTATCGCTAAAACTAGTTTGAGAAAACAAAAGAAAGTGAACTAGGCTAAGTACATGAATGGGCAAGTTATTTAAAAAAAATAAACATTTGGGGAAAACATAAAAGCTCACTAATTAGTCAATGCAAATTACAATAACAATTTTTTGCTTTTCTAATTCAGCAAGGTGGACAAAAAGGATAATGAGATTCATAATGGACACTGAGAAAATGGCACTTTCACACCCCGCACGCAAATGTCCTTTTAAACAACAACAAAAAAGGTAAAAAGGAGTCTTAAGGTAGCTGCCGAACACACGGAGGAAGGTGGAGAAGGTAATACCTAAAATGGTATATGAGTCAAATCTTAGATATACTGCTTAATCCAGCACTAATTTAGGGACTAGCTTTGAACATTATGGGAACTTTAAAGTCAGGATATAGAATTATGTTTGCCACAAGGAAGAATATTCACTAGATTTAAGTCAAAACAGGTTAAAAGCAGCACTTACTAGAGTCAATTTTCCTTTACACATTCATTTTCCTTTTAGGCTATTTTTTTTGCTACCCACCCATTTTCCTAATTGTTCTACAAATTTTATGTATTATTTAATACCTTGCAAGCCTGTTTATTAAATATGAATAAGACTCTAAAATGACCTTCACTAATAAATTTTTAATAAAATGAGGGAAATGTTTATGCTGAATGAACTACGGGATTCAAAACTGATATGAGCTGATATCTCATTGTTGTTCATATTTATGTTTCTCTAATAATTAAGTGATGTTGAACATCTTTTCATTTTAATCACACCTACAGAAAAATACACATAGGAAAAAATCCAAAGAATGTATATATGTATGTGTGACTGGGTCACTAAGCTGCACCATAGAAAAATCGACAGAACACTGTAAACCAGCTATAACAAAAAAAAAAATAAAAATCATTTAAAAGAGAAAAAAATCCAGGTGGAGAAGCATCTGTCAATAGTGGTCAGCTGGAACCTAAGGCCAATGTTTTCTTTTCGTCTTTCTTTTTTTAATTTATTTGCTATTTTAAATTTTATCATTGAGGTTATTTTTAAAATATTCCATATCAGAAAGAGGCAGGCTTAAATAAGTTGGCACATGTGTCAGTTGAGGTAACCTTAACTATTCTAACAGACCAACTTTATCATTTCATGGCCAGCACAACAGAAGCCTATTTCTTGTTCAGGCACAGTCCAAAGTGAGCATTCCTGGTGAGCAGTGACCCCTTTCTCTCTCAACTGCCTCAGTTCGGGGAAATACATTGTAAGTCAGTCCAAGATTAAGTGCCGAGGTCCAGCCTCAGCAGGGAATTGGGTGCCCCTAAGGATGAACGGCGTCGGCGAATAATGACAGGAGTCAGGTGTGCAGCAGGCGAGGAGCTTCTGTCTTCGCTCCTGATTTATTTCTCAGTTTTTCTTATATACCATTTTGGCTCCTGGTGGTCTGATCACGCCACCAGGTCATTACAGAATCACAAGTTACAAATCAACAAATTTTAGCATTACTTCATAGTTCACAGAATCACGAGTTAAAAATCAGCAGGTTTTAGGTTAACAATCATTTCTATAGTTACTATCTGATTTTCACATTTTTTCCTAGTTACACAAGGGGCTCAAAGTATCTCCCTCCGGACATCGTTCCTTTACACCAGACTAAGTTGTTCCATCTTTGTCATACAAGATTAACCTGTTCCTCCTTTCTGCTTCTTATCTTAGTTCAGCATAATCCTCCTTTTACCCCTTGAGCAGAATCAAATAATTATTAGCAGGCATCTAAGCATAGTCACGTCCCTCACATGCACAATTGAAGTAAGATTTTAACAAACGATTAATCATAAACCTTAACACTGATCTTTGTTCCTAACTTATATCCTATCTTAACCTTTTCCATATTAACTTCTACATAACCTATGCTAACTCTAGTGCATTCCCAGGTACACCATGGGCAGGGTAAATGGGACAATGTAGCTTCAGCAGCAAAACTGACCTTAGCTCACAGTAATTTGTACATTGTTTGTGCAATGTGACGTGTAAGCAACTATTTTAGCATTAACAATTTCTTAACCTACAATCAAACATTGTTCTAACATTTTCAATAGGCCTATATACGATTAGTTTCATGGTTAACTGATTTAAAATAATAGGGCTAAGAATAAAGCTATACTTGTAATTTCCCTTATGTCAAGCCAACACCATTTTACCTAAGTTTTAATAAAATCACAAGTAGGATATAGAGGTAATCTTAAGATATTAATTTTCACAAATTTCTTTCTTATAAAGCCTTATTTTTACAAACATCGGCAAACACACAGACAAACATCAGCAATCACACAGAGAGTAGAAATACAGGAGACTTCAGCTAGTTCCTTTTATTTTGGAGAGGCCAGGAGTCCATGTGCCGTGCAGAGGAGAGCAGTTTTGAAGGAGCGCGTGTCTCTTCATATCCCTGCCGGAGCGCGTGTCTCGGCGGGGCTCATCCTGCATGGCTCCCGACAATTAAGGGACCCAGGCTCTAAAACTTCTGAGGAGTTCCCACTGTAGGGCAGAGGTTAAGAACCTGACTAGTATCCATGAAGATGCCGGTTCAGAAGGTAAAGGATTCGGTGTTGCCATGAGTTATGGTGTAGGTCGCAGACACGGATCAGATCTGGTGTAGCTGTAACGCAAGCCAGCAGGTGCAGCTCCAATTTGACCCCTACACTGGGGACTTCCATATGCCACAGGTGCGGCCTTAAAAAAATAAATAGGGAAGGGAGGAAGGAAGGAAGGAAGGGAGGAAGGGAGGGAGGGAGGAAAGGAGGCAGGCAGGCAGGCAGGCATTTCCAAATTCCACAAGTTAATCTGTGTCACATCCTGGAAGGGGAAGAAACTAGACGGTCAGGCACGGGAGTTGAGTTCCAGCCCTGGAAGGGCCCACAGCATTTCACTCACATCCCATCTGCTGCCGGGACAGTGACACGACCATGTACCCTAAAATGAGGCTGGACAGTGCAGGTCACCTGTGTCCCCCAGAAGACAGGAAATTGTTTTTGCTGAGCTGCCAGATCTTCTCTACCATGCCACTTATGAGCATTTGCTATTCAGAAGGATCAGGGGCCCTACTTTTTTTTTATTTATGCTTATTTTTTAATAGAAAAATCAGATCTAATTAGATAAATTTTCATTTGTCTTTGCTTTCAGATTTTTTTTACTTATGTCTTTCATTGAACTATAGTTGACGTATATTATCATACTTGTTTTAGGTATATAGAGATTCAGTATTTTACAGATTATGCTTCTTTAAAAATTATTATAATAGTTATGATTCCCTATGCCATACAATGTATCCTTGTTGATTATCTATTTTATATGTAATAGTTCGTTGTTTGTTTTTTAATGGTTTTCTTTTTTTTTTTTGGTCTTTTTGTCTCTTTAGGGACACACTCACGGCATATGGAGGTTCCCAGGCTAGGGGTCCAATTGGAGCTGTAGCCACCGGCTTACACCACAGCAACGCACGATCTGAGCCGCGTCTGTGACCTACACCACAGCTCACGGCAACGCTGGATCCTTAACCCACTGAGCGAGGCCAGGGATCGAACCTGCATCCTCATGGATACTAGTCCCGTTCGCTAACCGCTGAGCCACGAAGGGACCTCCTTATATGTAACAGTTATCTCTTAATCACATACCCCTACGCGCCCCTCCTTCTCCTTCAGTAACCACTAGTTTGTTTTCTATATCTGCTGGTCTGTTTCCACTTTGCATATACATACCATTTGTATTATTTTTTAGATTCCACATATAAGTGATATCATGCAATTTAAACTATTTTGAATTTACTTCCATATATGATGTGAGGAAATGTCTAATCTCATTGTTTGACATGCAGCTGTCCAATTTTTCCGGCACCACCTGTTGAAGAGATTTTCTTTCTCCATTGCAGAGTCTTAACCCCTTTTGTTGTAGATTAATGGACCTTAGGTGTGTGGGTTTGTTTCACAGACTAAGAGCCCATAGGTGTGTGGGCTCTATATTCTGTTGCACTGATCTCTGTGTCTGTTTTTAGACCATTACTATGCTTTTTGGATTAGTGCAGCAGGTAAGTGAGTATCCTTAACTTGCTCCTGAATTTATTTATTTATTTATTTGTTTGTTTGTTTGTGTGTTTATTTTTGTCTTTCTGCCTTTATGTAGAGCCACACCCGTGGCATGTGGAGGTTCCCAGGCTAGGGGTCTAACAGCAGCTGTAGCTGCCGGCCTTCGCCACAGCCACGCGGGATCTGAGCCGCGTCTGCAACCTACACCACAGCTCACAGCAACGCCGGATCCTTAACCCACTGAGCAAGGCCAGGGATCGAACCCGCAACCTCATAGTTCTTAGTCGGATTCGTTAACCACTGAGCCACGAAGGGAACTCCCTTGCTCCTGAATTTAAAGTGAAAGCTCTCAGCTTTCACCTTGGAGTATGATGTCAGCTATGAGTCTGTCATTAATGGCCTTTATTATGTTGAGATATGTTCCCTGTATACTCACTTTGCTGAGAGTTTTTATAATGAGTGGACGTTTAATTTTGTCTAAACCTTTTACAGCATTGATTGAGATGATTATGTTTTTTTTTTATTTTGCAACTTGTTAAGGTGATGTATCACAGTGATTGATTTGTGATATTGAAAAATCCTTGCGTCCCTGGAATAAATCCCACTTGATCGTGGTGTACGGTCCTTTTAATGTATTGCTGGATTCGGTTTGCTAGTATTTTTTTCTTTTTTTTCTGTTTAGGGCTGCACCTGTGACATATGGAAGTTCCCAGGCTAGGGGTCAAATTGGAGCTATAGCTGCTGGCCTATACCACAGCCACAGCAATGCCCGATCTGGGCGGCATCTGCAACCTACACTGCAGCTCATGGCAATGTCAGATCCTTAACACACTGAGCAGGGCCAGGGATCAAATCTATGTCCTCAGGCATAATAGTCAGGTTCATTTCCACTGAGTCACAACAGGAACTCCTCAGTTTGCTGGAATTTTGTTGAGGAATTTTGCATCTATGTTCATCACTGATATTAGCCTGCAATTTTCTTTTTTTGTGGTATCTTTGGTTTTGGTACCATTGTAATGATGACCTCACAAGATGAATTTGGGAGTGTTGCATCCTTTTTAATTTTTTGTAATAGTTTGAGAAGGATAAGTATTAGCTCTTATTTATATGTTGGGTAGAATTTCTCCATGAAGCTGTCTGGCCCTGGACTTTGGTTTGCTGGGATGTTTTTTTTTTTTATTAGAAATTCGACTTCACTGCAAATGAGGAATCTGTTCAAATAATCTATTCTTCTTGACTCAGTCTTGGCAGGCTGTCTTTCTAGAAATTTGTCCATTTCTTCTAGCATGGCCAATATTTTGGCATATAAATATTCATGGTATTCTCTTATGGGCTTTTTTTTTTTTAAATCTCTGTGGTATAATTTGTTATTTCTCCTCTTCCATTTCTATTTTTCTATTTGAATCCTCTCTCTTTTCTTCACGGTGAGCCTGGCTAAAGGTTTATCAATTTTGTTTATTGTTTCAAAAAACTAGCTCTTGGTTTCATTAATCCTATTGTTTTTTTTTTTTTTGTAATCTCCATTTTATTTATATCCTCTCTGGTCTTTAGTATTTCCTTCCTTCTCCTGACTTTGGGCTTTGTTTGTTCTTCTTTTCTCAAATGCCTTTAGGTAAAAGTTTGCTTATTTGAGAGTTTTGTTTCTTAAGGAATGCCTGTATGGATTAAAATTTCCTCTTAGAACTGCTTTTGCTGAATCCCATAGATTCTAGAGTGTTGTGTTTCCGTTTCATTTCACGTGTGGTGGGAAGACAAAGAGTGTCATAAGCTCATCACTAGAAAGTACCCAAGGAACTTCCAAAACATCCTTCTAAGAGAGGTGTTAAGGCAGCCCTGAGGATGTCCAGAAAGCCGCAGAACACTCATCTCCTACCAAGCCAAGACCAATTACCCTGGTTTCTGACCACAGTAACACCCAAAGGAGGGAGGAGGAAGTGAGCGCAGAACCACCTGGCAACTGCCTGCCCTGAAGACTTGTACTGCTGGCAGCATCTGGAGCCCAGGGGGAGGTGGCCTACACCCAACCTAATGTCCCAACATCCCAGAGAAGAAAACAATTGTAACTGACGGAAATGTAATAAAACAGTCCAAAGTAGATGTAACATATCTATGGATATTGTGAAACATGTCGCAGTCATAGTTGTTCCAATATCACACTTTTTGCATTAAAATTGAAAATAAAAGCCTATGTACCTCTCTCTACTGTCATATATCCCCTCTCCACCCAAATGTTCTAATTCCCACCTACAGGCTTTTGTTTCTTTTGATTTTAGTGTCAAATTCATCACTTCTTTTCATAATGATTAGTACTTTTATGTAGAGTATTTAAAATATTTACCTATCATAAAGATCTTATGACATTATATTTTCAAATCTTCATTCACACTTGGATCCATAATCCACCTAAAATGGATTACTGGAAATGGTGTGAAATAAGGGTCAAGGGTTGTTTTTTTTTTCCATGTAGAAATATGTATCCTTATTGGGTACTACAGACACATTTATTAACCTAGTATCACATATTGAGAAGAAAAAAGGATACAGTCTTTTCACCACTCTCTGCCATGAAAGAGGCTTCATCATAAATCAAGTGATCAGTACGTATATATCAGTGTCCAAACGTTTGTGGGGTCCTCTGTGCCCCCATCAGTACCACACTGTCTTCAAGACTGGGACTTCATTTGCTAAAGGAAGACCTCCCACCTTATTCCCATGCTTCAAGACTCTCTTGGCCACGGTTGGCCATTGGTTTTACCCACATCTATATAGAATCAGGTTCTATGAAATACCTCTTGGGTACAATGAATCTATAGACTACTTTTTGGAGAACTGACACTTAAAAAATATTTTCTCTTCCAAACACTAACATGGAATACCTCTATGTTTAAGTCTTCTTAAATTTTCTTACTACCATTTTATGATTTTCACCAAAGAGGTCTTGCACATCTTCTTTTAGTTTATACTTAGTTATTTAATCATTTTCATGATTAAATATTAATTTTTAAAAACTTTTATTTTCTACACTATTGTTTTATATATATAGAAATATGATTAATGTTTAAATTTATTTTGTGCCCAGCAAATTCGTCAAATTATCTCTTTTTTTTTTTGTCTTTTTAGGGCTGCACTTGCAGCATATGAAGGTTCTCAGGCTAGGGGTTGAATCAGAGCTGCAGCCACTGGCCTATACCACAGCCACAGCAACGCGGGATCCGAGCCATGTCTGGGACCTACACCACAGCTCATGGCAACACTGGATCCTTAACCCACTGAATGAGGCCAGGGATCGAACCTGCATCCTCATGGATATTAGGATATTTGCTGAGCTACAACCAGAACTCCCAAACGATCTTATTAATTGTGGTAATTAATCTGCAGGCTCTTGGGCGTTCTCTATGTGTGCTATGGTACCTCAAATATTCATAGTTTTACTCCCTCTTTTCCTGTACTTATATATTAAATCCTATTTCCTACCTAACTGCACTGGATAAAAGTCTTCAGTATAATGTTGAAGAGAAATGGTGATTATGGCTTTCCACATATCCTTATATTGTTTTGTTCTCAAACAAAAACACTGTACATTTCACCATTAGTACAATGATTTCTGGGGATTTTTATGGAGACCTTTTATCAGATGAAAAATATTCTTTATTATTTCTAGTTTGCTAGAATTTTTTAATTAATGAGAGTGAACTTTAGCAAACGCTTATTTTATTTTGTTTCAGTTGAATAATCCTATGGCGTTTCCTCTTTCGATAATCAGTGTGTTGTCTTAGAGCAGCTGGGTTTTGAATGAAAAGCCACTCACTCCTCGGATAAACTCACATTAGTCGTGATATAATATTTTTGCTTATTGACTGATTTGGCTTATATAAATATTCAAATAACACGAGCCTGTAATGTTCCTTCCCCATACTGCCTTCATTGGGATTGACACTGAGGTTTGCTAGTCTCATAAAGGAGATAGGTAGCATCTGCTCTCTAGGAGTCATTTTATAGTGTTCCTTCAATACTTTGTAGAGACTTGTAGTGAAGTTTTATGAGCCTGTGGCTGTCCTCGATAGAATACTTTTGGAAATTAAATCAGTTTATTTAATATTTACAGGGATTTTTAAAATTCTGGGTATATTTCATTAAGTTATATTTGTAGGGATTTGTAAATTTCATGCATTTTCAAAATTATTGCTTCCCAATGACACAAAAGATAATATAGATATGATTTTCTTTTTCCTTTTTAGGGCCGTACCCGCGGCATATGGAGGTTCCCAAGCTAGGGGCTGAATCAGAGCTGTAGCCACTGGCCTACACCACAGCCACAGCAATGCCAATCCGAGCCACGTTTGCGACCCACACCACAGCTCACGGCAATGCTGGATTGTTAACCCACTAAGCAAGGCCAGGGATCGAACCCACAACCTCATGGTTCCTAGTCAGGTTCATTAAATGCTGCACCACAATGGGAACTCCTAGATACGATTTTTATATACCTGTATCTCTCAAATAGAAAACCATTCCTCAGTTATTGCAAATATCTTGTCCCACTCTGTGGCTTTACATTTCACTATCTCAGTAATGTCTTTGGTAATCAGAATTTCATCTTTATTCATGTATACCCAACAAGTTTTTAATGTAGATCAATGTATCCGTTGTTTCTTTGTAATTATTTTTTAAGATTTTTAAAGTAACATTTATTACTTAAAAGTTAACATATGCCAAATAGGAAACAGAAAAACATGAGTAGACACAACAAAAAACAAAGCCATCCAAGGAAACGCAAATAAAAACTGTAATGAGTTATCACCTCACACTTGTCAGAATGGCAACCATCTCTCTCTCCCCTGGGAATGCACATGCCCTGCCACTGCCACTGCCACTGCCACTGTCACACACTCCAGGTGCCACCAACACCTGCCTGAAGGTCACTGGCACTTCCCAGGACCCTGCAACTAGGAGAAGCCTGTGCCATCCTCCCGCAGGTCCTTGCCACTGTCAAGGGCCTGGCAACCAGGCACTGGCTACTACCCTGCCCCTCGCCTCCATCTCCCTGGAAACACGTGCAGCACCCTATCAAGGAGATAACAGACTTCTGAGGAAAGAGACAGAAAGCATCCAAACCAAAAGCAGTCCTCAAGCCAAAAATAAAGGGAAAGCCCTCACAAATACCCAGGGGCACTCTTGCATATACATAGTCCTCCAAGACTACAGTAGTTGGTTTTCCCTAAACTCACAGAATGAGAAAAATATAAGCAAAATGAGGAGCTCAAGAATCATTCCCAGTTAGAGGAACAGGAGAATTCCCTTAAAGGAACAAACAATGAAACAGACCTCTGCAGTCTAACAGACACTAAATTCACAAAGGGGATAGTGAAAATACTGATGGAATTAAGAGCAAATATGAACAGTAATGCAGATTACTTTAGAAAGGAAATAGAAAATATAAAGAGGAGCCAAGAAAAATTAGAAAATTCATTTGCAGAGATGCAAGCTGAGTAAAGGTACTGAAGGGCAGAATGAATAATGCAGAGGAACAAATCAGTGATTTGGAACATAGAGTAATGGAAATCACTCAATCAGGACAGCAGACAGAAAACCAAATGAAAAAGAAACATGAAATCAATATGACAGATCTATTGGATAATATGAAATGGGCCAATCTACACATAATAACAGAGATTCCAGAAGGAGAAGAAAAAGAAAAGGGGATTGAAAATACATTTGAAGACATTATGGCTGAAAACTTACCAAATCTAAAGGAAACGGCTATCAAGATACAGAAAGCACAGAGGGCCCCAAACAAGTTGAACCCAAACAGACCTACACCAGGACATATTAGAATAAAAATGGCAAAAATTAAAGATAAGGAGAGGACTCTAAAGGCAGCAAGAGAAACACAAAGAGTTAATTCTAAGGGGACCCCCATAAAACTATCAGCTGATTTCTTTACAGAAACACTACAGCCAGAGAGAGTATATTCAAGATATATTCAAAGTTCTAAAAGGGAAAAATCTGCAGCCTAGACTAGTCAATCTGTCAAGAATATCATTTAAAATAGAAGGAGAAATAAAGAATTTCTCCAACAAACAAAACCTAAAAGAGTACAGCAACACTAAATCCATTCTAAAGGAAATACTGAAAGGACTCCTCTAAATAATAAAGAAGTAAGAAGAAACAGGATGGAGGAAATCACTACTGGAAATCAATCACTTAAATAAGCCAGTATACAGATCTAAAAAGCAGGGAAAAAAACTATTGTAAAAGCAACAATAAACACAAGGAACAGCAAAAGGATGAACATTAAGATGTTAAAAAAGGACTTCAAAATCATAAAATGTGGGGAAGGAAAGTAAGAAAACCTAGGCTCTTTTTTTAAAAAAAGATAAGAAAATAAGAAATTAAAAAGGACAAATCTCAATGGATACTGCAGAAATACAAAAATCACAAAGAAATACTACGAACAATCATATGCCAACAAATTAGACAACCTGGAAGCACACTAAAACTGAATCAAGAAGAAATAGATCAACTGAACAGACCAATCACTAGAAATGAAATTGAATATGTAATAAAAGCACCACCTACAAACAAAAGTCCAGGACCAGATAGCTTCACAGGTAAATTCTACCAAACATACAAAGAAGTTATACCTATCCTTCTTAAACTTTTCCAAAAGGTTAAAGAAAAAGGAATGATTCCAAAGACGTTCTATGAAGCCACCATCACCCTAATACCAAAATCAGACAAAAATACTACCAAAAAAAAAAATTATAGGCCAATATCTTTAATGAATATAGATGTAAAAATTCTTGACAAAATTTTAGCCAACTGAATCCAACGACATATAAAAAAGATCATATACCACTACCAAGTGGGATTGATCCCAAATTCACAAGGATAGTTCAACATACACAAATCAATGTCATATACCACATTAACAAAAAGAAAAGTAAAAAGCCACATGATCATCTCAATAGACGCAGAAAAAGCATTTGGCAAAATCTAACATCCACCCATGATAAAAACTCTTACCAAAGTGGGTATAGAGAGAGCATACCTTAATATCATAAAAGACATTTACGACATACCCACAGCCAACATAATACTCAACAGAGAAAATCTGAAAGACTTCCCACTAAAATCTGGAACAAGACAAGGATGCCAACTCTCACCGCTTTTATTCAACATACTCTTGGAAGTCCTAGCCACAGCAATCAGACAATAAAAAAATATATATCCAGATTGGAAGAGAAGAGGTAAAACTGTCACTCTATGCAGATGACATGATACTATATATAGAAAACCCTAAGGACTACACACAAAAATTCAAACTAATCAATAAATCCAGCAAAGTAACAGGATACAAGATTAACATTCAGAAATTGATGGCATTTTTGTATACCAACAATGAAATATTAGAAAAGGAATACAAACATACAATACCTTTTAAAATCACCCGCCCCCAAAAAAAGTAAATACCTGGGAATAAACTGACCAAGGCAGTAGAAAGACATACATTGAGAACTATGAAACATTAATCAAGGAGATTAAAGAGGATTCAAAGAAATGGAAAGATATTCCATGCTCCCAGATTGGAAGAATTAATATCATTATAATGGCCATAGTACCCAAAGCAATCTACAAATTCAGTGCAATCCCTATCAAATTACCTATGATATTTTTCACAGAACTAGAACAAACAATCCAAAAAATTTATATGGAACCACAAAGGACCCAGAATTGCCAAAGCAGTTCTGGGGGAAAAAAAAACAAGCAGAAGGCATAAATCTCCCAGACTTCAAACAACATTACAAAGCTACAGTAATCAAGACAATGTGGTACTGGTACCAAAACAGACATACAGACCAATGGAACAGAAGAGAACCCAGAAATAAACCCCAGACACCTATGGTCAATTAATCTTCAACAAAGCAGGCAAGAATATACAGCAGAAAAAAAGTCTCTTCAGCAAGTGGTGCTGGGAAAACTGGACAGATGCATGTAAATCAGTGAAACTAGAACACACCCTCACACCATGCACAAAAATAAAATCAAAATGGCTTAAAGACTTAAACATAAGAAAAGACACTATAGGAGTTCCCATCGTGGCGCAGTGGTTAACGAATCCGACTAGGAACCATGAGGTTGAGGGTTCGATCCCTGCCCTTGCTCAGTGGGTTAACAATCCGGCATTGCCGTGAGCTGTGGTGTAGGCTGCAGATGCGGCTCGGATCCTGCATTGTTGTGGCTGCGGCATAGGCCAGTGGCTACAGCTCTGATTAGACCCCTAGCCTGGGAACCTCCACATGCCGCGGGTGCGGCCATAAAATGACAAAAGGCAAAAAAAAAAAAAAAAAAAAAAAAAAAAAAAAAAAAAAAAAAAAAAAAAAAAAAAAAAAAAAAAAAAAGAAAAGAAAAAAAAAGAAAAGACACTATAAAACTCCTATAAGAGAACATAGGCAAAACATTCTCTGATATCAACTGTACAAATGTTTTCTTAGGTCTCTTAAAGCAATAGAAATAAAAGCAAAATAAACCAGTGGTACCTATCAAACTTACGAGGTTTTGCACAGCAAAGAAAACTGTAATAAAACCAAAAAGACAACCTAAGGAATGGGAGAAAATAGTTGCAAACAACGCAACCGAGGAGGGCTTAATCTCTAAAACATACAAACTCTTACAACCCAACAGCAAAAAAACAAACCTAACTGAAAAACGGGCAGAGGACATGAATAGACATTTATCCAAAGAAGACACACAGATGAACAACAGGCATGAGAAAAAATGCTGAACATCATTAATTATTAGAGAAATGCAAATCAAAACTACAGTGAGGTACCACCTCACACCTGTCAGACTGGCCATCATTCATAAGTCCACAAATAACAAATGCTGGAGAGGGTGTGGAGAAAAGGGAACCCCACACACACACTGTTGGTAGGAATATAAGTTGGTATAAGCACTACTGAAAACAGTATGGAGGTACCTCAGAAAACTAAATATAGAACTACTTTATGATCCAGCAATCCCACTCCTGGGCATATATCCGGACAAAACTTTAATTGAAAAAGATACATGCACCCGTATGTTCACCACAGCAACTATTCACAACAGCCAAGACATGGAAACAACATAGATGTCCATCAACAGATGAATGGATTAAGACAGTGTGGTACATATACACAATGGAATACCACTCAGCCATAAAAAAGAACAAAATAATGCCACTTGCAGCAACATGGATGGAACTAGAGACTCTCAAACTAAGTGAAGTAAGTCAGAAAGAAAAAGGCAAATACCATAGGATATCACTTATACCTGGAATCTAATATATGGCACAAATGAACCTATCTACAGAAAAGAAACAAACTCATAGACATGGAGAACAGACTTGTGGTTGCCAAGGGGGAGGGGGAGGGAGTGGGATGAACTGGGAATTTGGGGTTAGTAGATGCAAAGTACTGCATGCATGTGGAGTAGATAAGTAATGAGACCGTGCTGTATAGCACAGGTAACTATATCCAGCCACTTGTGATGGAACATGATAGTGGATAATATGAGAAAAAAAAATGTATATATTTGTATAACTGGGTCACTTTGATGTACAGCAGAAATTGACAAAATGTTATAAGTCAACTATAATAAAAGAATGGCCACCATCAAAAAAATCTACAGGAGTTCCTGCTGTGGCTCAGTGGGTTAAGAACCCTACATAGTCTCTATGAGTATGCAGGTCCAATCCCTGGTCTTGCTCAGTCAGTTAAGGAACGGTATTGCTGAAAGCTGTGACAGAGGCCACAGATGTGGCTTGCATCCAGCACTGCTGTGGCTGAGGCATAGACCAGCAGCTGCAGCTCTGATCTGACCCCTAGCCAAGGAACTTGATGCAGGTGTGGCCTTAAAAAGAAAAAAAAAATTCTACAAACAACAAATGCTGGAAAAGGTGTGGGGAAAAGGGAAGTCTCCCAAGCTGTTGTTGGGAATGTAAATTTGTACCACCACCGTGGAGAACGGTATGGAGGTTCCCTGAAAAACTAAATATAGAACTACCATATGACCCAGCAATCCCACTCTGGGCATATATCCAAAGAAAACCATAATTTGAAAAGATACACGCACCCATATGTTCATAGCAGCACTATTTACCATAGCCAAGACATGGAAACAACCTAAATGTCCATCAGTAGGGGGATGGACAAAGAAGATGTTGTACATATATATAATGGAATACTACTCAGCCACAAAAAGAACAATGTCATTTGCAGAAATCTGGATAGACCTAGAGAGGATCATACTAAGTGAAGTAAGCCAGAAAGAAAAATGCAAATACCATAGGATAGCACTTACATGTGGGATCTATTAAAAATGATACAAATGAACTTATTTACAAAACAGAAACAGGTTCACAGATCAAACTTATGGCTACCAAAGGGGAAATGTGGGGGGAAGTGGTAAATCAGGAGTTTGGATTAAACATACACACTACCATACAAAAAACAGATAACTAACAGGGACCTGTGTAGCACAGGGAACTTTACTCAACATTCTATAATAAACTAGATGGGAAAAGAATCTAGAAAAGAATGGAGATAGATATCTATATCTATATCTGTATATATATGATTCGCCTTGCTGTACACTTGAAACCAGCACAACATTGTATATCAACTGTACTCCAATAAATTTTTTTTAAAGTTATCCATAATCACAAGCAGTTTACAGTTTGATGTGCCCTTCTAGGTCTCATTTGTCTCCCAGTATTTTTTAAACAATATGTACAACTACTATACGATTCAGTAATCCCACTACTGGGCATATATCCAGAAAGAACTACAATTCAAAAGGAGACAAGCACCCCTATGTTCATTGGAGCACTATTCACAATAGCCAATACATGTAATTAACACAAATGTCCATCTACAGATGAATGGATGAAGAAGATGTGGTATATATACACAATGGAATATTACTTAGTCATGAAAAAGAACAAAATAACGCCGTTTGCAGAAACTAGAGATTCTCATACTGAGTGATGTTGGTCAGAAAGAGACAAACAGATGCCATATGATATCAGTTACATGTGGAATCTAAAATAGGCACAGATGAACCTATCTGTATCACAGAAACAGCTTCACAGACATGAACAGCAGACTTGTAGTTGCCAAAGGGGAGGGGGAGGGAGTGGGATGGATGGAGAGTTTGGGGTTAGTAGATACAAACTATTACATTTATAATGAATAAGCAATGAGGTGCTACTGTATAGCACAGGGAATTATGTCCAGTATCTTGGAATAGACCATGATGGAAGATAATATAAGAAAGGGAAGGTATATATACGTATGACTGGGTCACTTTGCTGTTCAGCAGAAATTGGCAAAACATTGTAAATCAACTATAAATTTTTTGGAGTTCCCGTCGTGGCTCAGTGGTTAACGAATCCAACTAGGAACCATGAGGTTGTGGGTTCGACCCCTGGCCTTGCTCAGTGGGTTAAGGATCCAGCGTTGCCGTGAACTGTGGTGTAGGTTGCAGACGCGGCTCGGATCCCGTGTTACTGTGGCTGTGGCGAAGGCCGGTGGCTACAGCTCCTGTTAGACCCCTAGCCTGGGGACCTCCATACACCACGGGTGCGGCCCCAGATAAGGCAAAAAAACAAAAACAAAAAACTATAAATTTTTAAAAATATGTATGTCTTTTCTTTTAATGGCCACACCTGTGGCATATGGAAGTTCCTGGGCCAGGGGTCAAACTGGAGCTGCAGCTGCAACCTACACCACAGCCCTAGCAACACCTGATCCATAACCCGCTGAGCGATGTCAGGGATCGAACCCACATCCTCACAGAAACAACATGAGGTCCTTAACCACCGAGCCATAACGGGAACACCTCTTTTAACATTTTTACATTAAAATGCTGAAAATTAACCTAGGAGCTCTGTTACTGAAGGCAGCTCTACCAAAGATGCAGCCGCATCCTGCAAGAACAGCTCTCATCTCCACCTGAGAGATAAGGAAACTCGGACTCTTTCTTGCCTGTGGCTGCATAATGTCTATTTGTCTCATGGCAGGTGTAGGATTTTTCTCCCCAAACCAGGACCTCTGCAACCCTCCTCTGTCACTTCCAGACCTTTGCTCCAGCTGTGCCTGGACCAGGAGTACCTTTCCTCTGTCCCGCCTGGTCTTTCTGACTAAGCCCACTTCCATGTGAAGATTCTAAGTAGTGGAGAAACAGGGTCAGGCTTGATTTTGAGCACACCTTTATAATTACTGATGGTTAATACTTTTATATCTTAAAATTTTTCCAATGTTAATTTGATAAAGATATTCCTAAGTGTTTTTCCTTTAATTAATTTGAGGTACAGTGTTCAATAATCAAGTTTCATCTTTATTCATATTTACCGAACAAATGTTACTAAAAGTTATATTACTAATCATTTTGAACTCAATATTTATTTCCATTATGATTTTGTTTTGTTTTGTTTTTTAGGGGCACACCCTGCGGCATATGGAGGTTCCCAGGCTAGGGGTCTAGTCAGAGCTACAGCTGCCAGCCTATGCCACAGCCACACCAAATCCAAGCAGCATCTGCAACCTACACCACAGTTCACAGCAACACTGGATCCTTAACCCACTGAGAGAGGCCAGGGATCGAACCGTCAGCTTCATGATTCCTAGTTGGATTCGTTTCCGCTGCGCCACCACAGGAACTCCTCCATTACAATTTTTATTTTGACCCCTTATTTACAGTTGACCCTTGAACAATGCAAGGTTAAGGGCATCGATCCCTTACCTAGTGGAAAATCCAAGAAAAACATAATTAGTCCTCCTGTTCTGCGGTTTTGCAACCAGCCATGGACAGTGTAGTATTGTAGAACTTACTATCAAAAAAAAAAACCAAAACTGCATTTAAGTAGAACCATGCAGTTCAAACCCATGTCATTTAAGGGTCAACTGTATTTAGGAGTCTATTTCTTAAGTTTTAAAAATATAAGGATATTCTGCTCGTATTCTTTTTATGAGTTTCTAACTTAAACTCGCTGTGGCCTACAACAAATAATGCATCATTTTAATCCTTTAAATATTTCTGAGGCCTAATACATGACTTTATCTGTAGTCAACATCCACATGTACTTGTAAAAGGTGTAATCTAGCTTTGTTAGCTATTTATGTTCATTTTTTTCATCAGCTATGCATACCTTCTGTATCTGTACTAATCAATGTATAAGATGTGTTTTAAAATCTTCCCAAATGACTTATAAAGATGTTTCTTCCTGGGTAGCGTCCACTCACTGCTGCTTTTGCGAATTCAGCCTTGGATCTGCCATTCATTTGAGAGTAATCTTTCTTTAGGTGCTCATAAGCTTTCTGCCACTTTTTGATTTCTCACTATGGATTTCCTTCTATTATTTTGCTTGAGATTTATCTTTTTACCTTTTTTTTTTTTTTTTTTTTTTTGCTTTTTAGTGCTGCACCTGCAGCACATGTAAGTTCCCAGCTAGGGGTCAAATCAGAGCTATAGCTGCTGGCCTAGACCACAGCCACAGCAACGCCAGATCTGAGCCGTGTCTGCAACCTACACCACAGCTCACAACAACGCCAGATCCTTAACCCACTGAGCAAGGCCGGGGATCAAACCCGCAACCTCATGGATCCTAGTCAGATTCATTAACCACTGAGCCACGAAGGAAACTCCCTATCTTTTTAAGTTCTAATTAAATGTTTTTCATGAGTCATGCAAAAATCTCAGCCACTATCTCCAATACACTGCCTCTTTTTCTCATTCTCTCTCTCTTCTACAATAGTAACTCAACATATGTTCAACCTTCTAATTCTATAATTTTCTATGTTTTTATCTTTATGCCTGTCTGTACTCCATCCTTGACACTTCTTTCAGGTTACTAACTCTCTTTGTAACTTTTTTTAATCAGTTATTAACTCTACTGAGACTTTAATTTTGGTTTTTCAACTTTTGCACTTTCAGGCGGCAGCAGCGGCGGCGCTGGCGTTGGCGAGCTTGGTGGCTTCGGGTCCCGTGGAGGCTCCTGCGAGGAACCCGGGCCGCGGGTGGAGACGGAGGCGCACGG
>PVHT021183629.1:2788112-2800686 GCA_004024745.2 Catagonus wagneri | reverse complement strand
GACTATGCTACCAAAATCAGAAATCGTGAGAAGAGAGCACAAATGCAGGTCACCGGAGACGCACGTGCAATCAAGAAACCACCAACTTAAAACAATCTCATTTGTATATAGACTCCTATATCAAAACTTCAGCGTTAAAAAAAAAAAAAAGCAACAAAAACCCCAAACTGTTAATACAATGGCAATAAGAACATATATATCACTAATTACCTTAAATGTTAATGGACTGAATGCCCCAACCAAAAGACAAAGACTAGCTGAATGGATACAAAAACAAGAAAACAACCAATGAATCACTGAAGAAATCAAAGAGGATCTTTAGTGCACTCAGAAGCAATCAATTAATCTTATTATACTCCTTATTTCCACTAATATGTTCTATGACAGCAAGTACTGGGTCATCTAAAGTCTTGCCACTGAGTACAGATTATCTAGAGGGAATAAACTAACAGTTTTGCTGCCATATGCCATAACTTATAACTAATATCTATAATCACTTACAACAGGGCAAGTATTACCTTTAAATGTATCAAATTAGAGAACTAACAGACAACCCAGGCCAAGTTTCAAAACCTAAGTTTAGGTTCCTCTGGATTCCCTTCAGAGAAAATACCTCTTTCATTTAGAGTTCAGTCATGGAAGCAGAAGCATTATGAGTGATGTACAATAAGTGATTACAAAAATTGTATCTTGGGGTGTTGTCAGAACAGGGGATCTCTGTTTACAACACACACAACAGAAATCTGGGTTCACTGTGACAAGCGGCACAAAACCCATGGCCGTCTTATGAATAAATAACTAACATGTGTCCCCCTGCACCTCCACATGGCTACTGGGAAGGACCAAGGGAATGGGGCTGTTAAAAGAAAAGTTGCAGCATTTGGTAGGGTAGTTTGCCACCTAGAGCCTGTCGAGTCTGTGCACAGGTGGGCCAAGAGTGGTCTTACAGACATAAAGGCTTTGAACCTCTCTTTTCAAAGAAAAGAAAAAAGAAAGGTTCCACCTATATACCATTCTGGAAAAGGCAAATTTATGGAGACAATAAAAAAATCAATGGTTGCTAGGAGTTTGGAGGAGAAGGGAAATGAATATTCACAGAGTCCAGAAGTTTTTAAGAGCGATGAAAATACCTCGTATAACATTATAATTGTGATGTTCAACCTTGGTTTAAAAAAGGGGGGAAAAAAGGCGGGGAGCACTGGTGAATGATGTTGATAACGGCTATGCACGTGTGGGGATGGGGCATATGGGGAATTTCTGTACCTTCCTGGCAATTCTGTTGTAAACCTAAAACTGCTTTTAAAAAAAGACTCTTAAAATTAAAAAAAAAAAAGGAACACTCAGGGTGGACTTTTTGGGGAAAAAAACTGTACCTTAAAAAAAAAAAATTACAGTAACCAGTGAAATCCTCTCTAGATCCTTCTTGGTATTGTTTTCTTTTGGTTTATTTTTACAGTCCAGGAAAGCCAGATGTTACATGGAAGATTATGTGATTGGAGTCAAACAGATATGGGTTTGACACCTACTTCTAATATTTAGTGGGCTTTGAAGTCCTGTCTAGTAACTCAAATTCTCTGAGCTTCAGTTTCCTCTTCCATAAAACGAAAACATTATTTCTCAGGGTTGATGTTGGGATGAATTCATCCATGTGTAGTATACCACATTTGCTTGATTCCAAGATGCACAATATTTCACATTTTAAGCTCTTTACAACAGGAACAAATCTTGTAATCAATGGCATGTTATTGTCTAATTAAGAACAGTTTTTTCCCTTTCTCAGTGGCATATAAAATAATGAAAGCCCAGAGTAATATCTCAAATGATGACAGGTGCAGGAATCATTTTATCATCAAACCAAGTGTGACCCTCAGTGCATAAGTGGAAAGCACCAAGGCACCCTAAAGAACATAAATGTTCTCCTCTATATATTGCATTCCTCTCTCCATTCACTGGACTAGCCCGTCATCTCACATTCTTTATTATTCAGATTAGTGGAATGGGAAATAGGAGTTTCAGAATCTGATATAGTAAATGTTAGATCTTGCTGCTATGTGACATTCTAAGCTTCAGCTGAGTGCTCTCTAGTTATGTATAATAATACTTACCCAAAAGGACTGCTACAAAGATTAAATGAGATGATGCCTGTAAAGTCCTATCAGTGCCAAATATATTGTGGGTAGTCAACAAATTCTCCCTTATTCCTTCCTTCTCTCGCTGCTACCATCTATTCTTCTACTGATTATTTGGACTAAAGGAAGGGCTGATCTTTTAGATCAGGGGATACAGAACTATGACCCTCAGGCCAAATCAGCTTACCACCTGTTTTTGTAAATAAAACTTTACTGAAACACAGTCACACTTACTTATTCATATATTGTCTATGGCTGCTCTCTGCTATAACAGCAGAGGGAAGAGTTGCTAGAAAGGCAGGATGGCTCAGAGATGAAAATACTATCTGGCTATACACAGAAAAAGCTGGCTCATCCCTATTCTAGATCCCTACGGCATCTAAAAATTCTACCTCTCCTCCACTGTGTTACTATTCTGGCTCTAGGGAGCTGTATTAGATGAGAAAGGTGAATGCCTCGTGCAAGGAGTCAGGATTCTTGGGCTCTGAACAAAGCTTCAGTACCTGCAGAGCAGAACGTCTCGAGAGGTGTGAGAACCACTGATGAGGAAGAGACAGCCAGGCCACAGTGAAAGGCAAAAATGTGACTGTATCATTTCTGTGGTTTACAGCCCTCACCCTTCCTTTTACCTCTGGAGTTATAAAAGCAGGGCAAGGGAGAGGCCGACAAAAGCAGCTAACACATGGGCAGCACCACTGGGAAAATGCAAGCCCTACTGTGAGTCTTTCTCTTGCCTCCTTAAGCTAGAGCTGGCGAGTCCAGGGTGGAACTCTTTGTCCTCTTGTCCTCAGCTCCTATTCTTAACTTACTGAGCTGAATCAAAGAGGACCCTAAATTAACACTGCAAGACCCCACTCCTCTGTCTGGGAGTCACACTCTTTCCCTGCAGTTGATAAAAGTGTCCCAGGGAGGGGAAGTCTTGGGTGGAGGAAGAATGAGAAAACTAGCTTAGGAAGCTCCTCTTGACCTTTCCACAAAATATCCCCAATTCTGATTCATGGTCCTTCTCTGGGCTTGCTCTTGTATGGAGGAGGTCAGGGGACATGAAGAGATGTTTCACGGCAACTCAGAATCAAGACTAGTCACTGTGTTCTAAAAAGTAAGATGAGGACTGACAGGGTGGATCAAGGAAAGTGAAGCCAACAAAATGACACACGGAGGGGTCTGAGCTACTTTCGAGGTAACGCTGAGGCAGGAGGGGGTGGTCATTCATCATTCGCCTCATTTTTCTCGTGTAATGCTCTGTCGGAAGGCTCAGTGAACCTGTGTTTGAGCACCTGGGATTCTCTGTTTCAGAGACTATCAGTGGCATTGAGTCGAAGCCACGCTCCTGCCCCTATGTGGCCCATCTGGAAATATCACTGACAAGGGGTATGTTGCCAGCTGTGGTGGGTTTCTCATAAGTCAAGAATTTGTGCTGCAGCTGTTCACTGTAAAGGAAGGTAAGAAAACTTTGGACTAGTTCTCTTCTCATGTGAGGACCTGCAGGAACCAGAGTTATACATGACAAAGGAGGGATTCTTCAGCCTGCTCATCTCAGGATAATGAGTGATATACACTGGGAGGAATCAAGCCAGCTTCATTTATCATCTCTACTTCTAGAGGCCGGGACATAATTCAGGGCAGCCCAGGCTGAGGCAGGCCAACCCTGCCCCTCATCTGGTGCGGGCACAGCCCTATCAGTCTGTGTAGCTGCCCAGGCCTGGCCCTTCCTGAAATGGCTGTGATCCCTGGGGTTAGGGGCGGGGGGCCTTCTGTCCTGAGCAAGATCTGAGTTCCTCAGATAGCCCTGCACCTTTTCCCGTTTCTCTCCTCCCTCTCAACAGGAACATTAGTGTTACTCTTGGAGTGAAACAGAAAGAATCTATATGGCAGAAACTGGAAGTCAAAGAACAAGTCATCCACCCAGAATACAGCTTTTCCACCAACCGCAATGACATCATGTTACTAAAGGTGCCATACCATTCTCATCCTCTGTATGCCAACCTATTTCCTTCCGGCCCCCTCCACTCCACGTCATCACCACCCTGTTACTGGAAAGAAGCTCCAGGCTCGGCCCAGGGATCCTCTACCACACCACTTGCTCCCCTCTCCCTGGGACTGGCGATCCGTTTGCTCTCCCTCGCTCACAGCTACAAAGGAGAGCCGAGCTGACCCATGCCGTGGGCACAGTCCCCCTGCATACCCTATCCCCTTTTTTCTCCCTGGGAGGGTGTGCCGGGTGGCTGGCTAGGGCACAACAGTGACAGAGCCAGGGTCAAATACTCTGAGGGAGGTGAAGCTGAGACTCATGGATGACAAGGCCTGCAACCACTTTCTTTTCTACAATCGTAACCTCCACATCTGCGTGGGCAATCCCAGGAAGAGAAGATCAGCAAACCAATACCTCCTCCTCACAACTCAGTCCCTGGGAGACAGCGGCCTCCTGGGAGGCGTGGGGGTCCAGGAAGTCCCTGAGTACAGTGAGCATGTCTGAGGTCAGGGGTTTCTAGGCCTACGGAACGGGACTCTCCCTTTTGGGTGCCGTCCTTCCATAGCCACGCCCTGCCTCTAACCTTCCCATCGAGCCTGCCCCGCGGGGCTCCAGGAGAAAAGTAAAGAAGGTGGAGGGGACAGAATCTAGAGCTGTGGGTCTATGCCAGAGAGAGAGAGACGACAATAAACCTCCAGCTTAGGATCCCATGAGGAGCCAGGATCCCTGGCCAGACTCTCGGGTCTCTTGATGATAGCTGGGGTGCTAAGAGAACCAGGATGAGGTTACGGTAGAGAAAGAAGAATGGTCCCTGCTCAGGATCTGCTCTCTCTACCCCACAGGGCAATTGTGGGGGCCCCCTTCTATGTGCAGGAGTGGCCCAAGATATTGTGTCTTATGGACATACAGACGCAAAGCCTCCTGGTGTCTTCATTAGAATCTCCCCTTATGCACCCTGGATTCAGAAAGTCTTAAACGGCAAGTGGCTGCAGAAGCCTGGCCAGCCTGAGGGAGAATCTCAAAGCCAGAGCCCTTCCTGGGCAGCCCCTGGGTTCCACAGGGGCCTTGCCCCACCGGAGCCTAGGAAGGCTCTCAGGGGCACACAAAGCCCTGTTGGTTGTATCCCCAGCAAACTTCAATAAAGGATGCAGCCTCTGGCATGTGTATAAGACTCTTCTCTCTCCCCCAGAGCTGGCCTGCCCTTTCTAGCTTGAATGAAGACTGGCCCTGGGCCCCTTTCTTGTCAGATTAGTAGTCTTGTCTACCAATTCCCTTGTCCATTATGTGCTATTATGTGGTATTATGAATTAGAGAAAATATTTTCACCTGCACAACAGGATTTAACATCAAGAGTAATACTAGCACAGGCCTATCACTTTCTTTCTCTCCTAACCTCTCTTCCTCCAACTCCTGTCCCTCCTCCTCCTCCTCCCACTTCTCCTCTTCATACAAACCTCGTGCCTCATCCACTGCAACTGACAGCATAGATCTGACACAGCAACCTCCCCGTGACTGTCTGGAGATGGTCCCAGGCCCGGGCTGTTGATACCTTTCATCCCTACCCCCACCTCCGCCCCATCACCACCATTCCCCTCAATAATGTATCTGCAGGCCAAGGGGCAACTGCCAAGCCAGAAAGAAGAAAATTTCCCTCGTGTAAGAGGTCAGGATGGGGAACAGGGGAGGAGGGACGAGGCCTGGACGTCCTCAGGACGGGTTTATCAACTGCAGCAGTCACAATGAAGCAGGACCATTCGAGTCCAGAAGAGAGTATCCCAGTCACGTCAGAGCGAGTCTGGCCCCTGAACTGCAGAGCCAACCAGTCCGACGGCCATCTTCCTTCAGAAATCTCTAGGTCTTCCCAAAGAGAAACCCGAGTTAGGTCAAGTTCTCCAAAATTTCCTCCTCCAAGTGATTTGCAACGCTCTAAATCCCCGCCCACCAGCACCTAAGCTGACGGGGGCGCTCACAACCATACACGCCCAAATGCAAAGGAAATGGGGCATAGACTCCAGCTAACTCTCAGGAGCCTGCCATTAAAGGGCCCGCATACAGGTTTTACCGCAGTCCCTACAAGGCCTAAGAAGACAGGCCTGACCTCATGCAAGAAAGCGCTACTACTACTGGCCCCAGGCCAGAGACCCACAGCTCCACCTTCCCCCCTTCCCATCAGCCCACTGATCTGCGTTCCAGCTCTGCCACCGATCAGTGTAGATAAAGAAAGCATGATAAACACATTTGATTATAAACTCTAATTCTTTTTTTTTTTTTAACAGCCACATCCATGGCCTATGGAGGTTCCCGGGCTAGGGGTCAAACCTGAGCTGTAGCTGCCAGCCTACATCACAGCAACACCAGATCCTTAAGCCACTGAGCGAGGCCAGGGATCGAACCTGGGTCCTCATGGATACTAGTCAGGTTCATTAACCGCTAAGCCACGACGGGAATTCCTAAAAACTCTAATTTTATGTGAAAAATAAACGTATGTACAAAAATTTTTTTATGAAAAAACTTGGATCTCAAAAATAAAAGAACTTACGCTGGAATGATAATAAAATGATCTTTTTTCCTTTTGCCCTCTCATTCTATATTTGTATAATTAAATAAGAGTTTTAAAATGCAAAATACAAGAAGCAGAGGTTCTGTGTGTAATGTTTGCTTGGGAGGCCAATGTGTACACTGAGCAGCAGCTCAGGCCCCATTCACTCGTGACCCCTAGACCCTGAGGAGAGCGCCTCCACAGGGAAGCCCTCTTCCCAGGAAGCTGGACAACTGGAGACACAGGCAAACCAGTCAGCCTGCCCTGCCAGCCTGGCCCCTAAGAAGTGGTGGAGCCAGTGGAGACTAGGGAGCTGGGCTGGGCCCACAGGATGAATTGGACCACAAGTGCTTAACAGGCACTGACTCCAGCTTGGCCACCACTGCAGATCAAACAAGTACCACACAGACCCCAGTGTGGAAAGAGCAGATGGTGGCCCAGCCTCTCAGAGAAAATAAGCACGTCAGCATTGCTGTTTATTCTGCAATGCAGATGATGGAGCCCATGGAGTGGGCCCACCTGACCAACACTGAGAACAAAAGAGAGTCTCAGTATCACAGGGTCAGAAGAAGAAACTGTCTAGGTAAGATGGCTTTGCCCAAACAGGGAAGAGGGCCTCTGGACAGCTGATGGTGGCACACGGGGAAGTGCTAAAGAGCCAGTCCCTCCTGGGATCAGAGCTGTCAGGGCCCAGGTCATAAAGTCCAACAGGAAAACATCAGCTCATGCCACCGCACCCCAACGTTCATCCCTTCCCTGGGAACCTGGGGACTGTGCATCCTATACCCACAGTTCCTCTGACAACTTTTACACTCACCAGGTCACACCCTGTGCGGTGGCTCAGCGTGTGGGTGTACTGAAAGAGTAGTCGTGGTTGCACTGTGCCCTTCCAAGAATACATAGTGAAGTCCCAACCCCTAGTTGTACAGAATGTAACCTTATATGGAAACAGTCAAGTTAGAAAGAGAAAGACAAATACCATATGGTATCACTTATATCTGGAATCTACTATATGGCACAAATGAAACTACCTACGGATAAGAAACAAACTCATTGACTTGGAGAACAGACTTATGGTTTGCCAAGGGGGAGGAGGAGGGAGTGGGATGGACTGGGAGTTTGGGGCTAGTAGATGCAAAATATTGCATTTAGAGTGGCTAAGCAATGAGATCCTGCTGTATAGCACAGGGAACTATATCTGGTCACTTGCGATGGAACATGATGGAGGATAATGTGAGAAAGAGAATGTGTGTGTGTGTGTGTGTGTGTGTGTGTGTGTGCACACGGGCATGTCTGGGTCACTTTGCTGTACAGCAGAAACTGACAGAACACTATAAAACAACTATAATAGAAAAAATAAAAATCTTAAAAAAAAATTTTTTTAAAGAAAAGCTTGTCATCGTCCAGAGTCCTGAGTTCCTCCCTCTATGCTTCTCCAAATGTGGCTAGACAGAAGCTCTATTTTAAAAATCCCTAAACAGACAAACAACTTATACAACTCAACAGCAAAAAAGGCAACAACCTGGAGTTCCCTTCATGGCTCAGTGGTTAACGAACCCAACTAAGAACCATGAGGTTGTGGGTTCGATCCCTGGCCTTGCTCAGTGGGTTAAGGATCCGGCATTGCCGTGAGCTGTGGCGTAGGTTGCAGACGCGGCTCGGATCCCGCGCTGCTGTGGCTGTGGTGAAGGCCGGCAGCTACAGCTCCTGTTAGACCCCTAGCCTGGGAACCTCCATATGCCGCGGGTGCAGCCCTAGATAAAGGCAAAAAAAAGACAAATAAAAGGCAACAAACAAATTGAAAAATGGGCAAAAGACCCAAATAGACGTTTCTCCAAAGAAGATATACAGATGCCCAACAAGCACATGAAAAAATGCTCCACATCACTAATTATTAGAGAAATGCAAGTCAAAACTATGATGAGGTACCACCTCACACCAGTCAGAATGGCCATCATTAACAAGTCCACAGATAACAAACGCTGGAGAGGGGGTGGAGAAAAGGGAACCCTCCTGCTCGGTTGGTGGGAATGTAAGCTGGTACAACCACTGTGGAATACAGTATGGAGGGACCTCAGAAAACTGTACGTAGAACTACCATATGACCCAGCAGTCCTCCTCTTGGGCATATATCCGGACAAAACTTTCCTTGAAAAAGACAACATACACCCGCATGTTTAATGCAGCACTATTCACAACAGCCAAGACATGGAAGCAACCTAAATGTCCATCGACAGATGATTGGATTAAGAAGATGTGGTATATATACACAATGGAATACTACTCAGCCATAAAAGCAAACAAAATAATGCCATTTGCAGCAACATGAATGGAACCAGAGACTCTCATACCAAGTGAAATAAGTCAGAAAGAGAAAGGCAAATACCATATGATATCACATATCTGGAATCTAATATACAGCACAAATGAATTTTTCACAGAAAAGAAAATCATGGACATGGAGAACAGACTTGTGGTTGCCAAGGGGGAGGGGGCGGGAGTGGGATGGATAGGGAATTTAGGGTTAATAGATGCAAACTACTGCCTCTGGAATGGATAAGCAATGAGATCCTGCCATATAGCACGAGGAACTATATCTGGTCACTTATCATGGAGCATGATAATGTGAGCAAAAAGAATGTGCACATGTATGTGTGACTGGGTCACCTTGCCGTACAGCAGAAAATTGACAGAAGACTGTAAACCAGCTATAATGGAAAAAATAAAAATCATTGTAGAGGAAAAAATAAATAAATAAAAATCCGTAAATGATACCTGGAGAGTTGGCCTGACCCTCTGACTATTGCAAATGTACACTACCTGGCTGATTAGTCTTACTAAGTTGACCCAACAGCCTTACCAAAATCATATCATAAATGAGCAGCATTTGCCATTCTAGAAACAAAAGAAGTTCTTTGCAAACAAAGATGTAGGATGTGGAGAAAAGACTAGACAAAGAAGTCATTCTTATAAGGACTCAACCCCAGTAGGAGTACAGCAATTCCAGTAGAAGAAAAATAACAGGCCATTCTAGGACCATCTAGAAGACAAGTCTCTCCCAATCTAGGAATTATTCCCCGACAGCTTGGACCGTGAGAAGCAGGAGTGTCAACTGTAAGGAGTAGGGCTGAGCCTGAAACAATCACTGGTAACAACCACAGATTTTAAAAAATCATGTGGATCCCTGGAATGGAAATAACAGTTGCTGCCTCAACAGTATCCCCTATAGTCCATGCAAGAAAGCTAAGATCAGCATAGCTACAACGTTAATAATTCTGAGATGCAGAAGATGACAGCCCACGGAGTGGGCCTGCTTGACTGATGGTGAGAACATTAAGGGGAGTGGTGGCATCACATAGTCTAGAGGAGCCCAACACTTCCCTTTCCACTAACCGTGAATCTTAAGACTCCATTCAGCTTCCACTTGAATATCTTCGTCAGTGGCGAAATCACCTTTCCTGACCACACATTCATGTTGCAACAATTTATCATTAGTAAAGTGTCTCTTCCACAGAGTTAACATCTGCTTCCTAAGATGGTATAGAATGGGACCTAGAGACTAACCAGAAACAACAGCCCAACTCCACCATGAGGCTATTCACTAAAGGCCTCACTGCCTACTGGCTTGACCTAGGCACCGTATGCAGCATCAGACCGCTGAGTCACAACTAATTCTTCTCCCTGAAAGCCAGACTTTCTAGAGCTCCTACTGTGGCGCAACAGGTTAAGAATCTGATTGCAGTGGCCTGGGTTGCTGCAGAGGTGTGAGTTCAATCCCCGGCCAGGCACAGTGGGTTAAAGGATCCAGCATTGCCACAGCTGTGGCGTAGGTCACAGCTAAGGCTCAGATTCAATCTTTGGCCCACGAACTTCAATATGCTGAGAGTGCAGCCACAGTGGGGGGGAAAAAAACCCAGACCTACTGCCACTCACCCTCACTAGAAAAGTTAATCCCACACCACGTCTGCTCCCTCACATTACACGCCCCGCTTTTTTTTCACCTTTTTTTTTTTTTTAGGGCTGTACCAGAGGCACATGGAGGCTAGGGGCTGAACTGGAGCTGTAGCTGCCGGCCTACGCCACATCAACAGCCATGCAGCATCCAAGCCGCATCTGTGACCTACAGCACAGTTCAGGGCAATGCCAGATCCTTAACCCACGGAGCAAGGCCAGGGATCAAACCTGCAACCTCACGGTTCCTAGTCAGATTCGTTTCCGCTGCGCCATGACGGAAACTCCTCATGTTACACCCTTTGAATCAAATTTTACAACCGGCCATCTGATTGACAGTCTCAGACATATGACTGGGCCCTAGATGCAAAAGAATCTGAAGGAGGAGGTTGTGGATTCTACCTCAGGAAGGCAAGAATCATAACTGGAAATTCCTCTAATACAGGAAAGGTGTTTAAAAGACACTAACAATCCACCACATACATGGGAAATGTTCACTACAATCCGTCACTGGCTGCCCAAAACGAAGGTGCACTCCTTTTTTATACTTAACCTTCCTATTGTCCCACTGAACATAATTTTCACTGTCTTTGGTACAGAAAAAAAATGAGTCTTAACTCTCCTCAGAGCATAAATGACCCAGTCTCATCAGTTACTGCTTCCAGCTCCGAGTTCAGGGGTTCTAGGTGATACCCAATCTATCTCCAACTTAGCCATACTCCCAACTTGATACCCGTAAATCACAGATTAAATGTAAAACGTACCACCACCAACACAGCACATATAAAATAGCAGAAGAAGGACAGAGGAGAGAAAAAGAAGAAATCTGTTAAAGTATGCAAACACAACCGCTACAGAGCAAGGAAGCAAATACGGGGTGGAGGGCATTCCCATCATGGTGCATAGAAGCAAGTCAAAGTGATATCTATGACAATGAGAGTTTGATCCCTGGCCCCACTCAGTAGGTTAAGGACCCAGCACTACTCTGAGCTGTGGTTTAGGCTATAGACGTGGTTCAGATCTGGAGTTACTGGGGCTGTGGTGTAGGCAGGCAATTGGACCCCTAGTCTGGGAACTTTTACGTGCTGCATATGCAACCCTTAAGAGGGGCACAAGGTGGGGGCAGATAGCACAGGCCCTGGATTTGAAATGAGGAAAGTGTAATTCTGAGCCATAAGCCTGAATAGCCAGATTCATAAAACTGAGATAACAGAACCTATTTTCACAGGATTGTTGTGAAAATAGTAATATAACAGTGTGACAATAAGTGATATGCACAGGCTCTCAAAACTGCTAATTCCGGTCCCATTTGCTCTTGTGATGATGTATGTAAAGTCCAAGCACAGGGTTTGATCCCTTTCCCCGTCTCCTCTCCTTGAATCACTCTCTTCTGCCGGTGAATCTTCAGGGGAAGAGGGAGATCCAGGGGAATGTTCTCCAAGTTATGGTAATAATCATCCTTTAAGTGGCGCGCGGTTTCCGTCTTACTATGAAGAGGAATAAAGTGGAATGGAATGGAGCGGAAACTAACAGAGAGCATTGCACATGACAAAGATAATTACTGTCTCCTGAAACGTTTGGTTCATTTGCACGTGTGTAAGTTTGTGCTCGTGTACTTGCACATCCATGGGGACGTGCATTGGGTCTTTCTGCAAAATGTATTTCCTACTGTGGGCCGCGGCCATAAAAGTACACATGCTTCTGAACGCTCAGCCTAAAGGCTCTCCCCAACCCATGTCTCTCATGGGACCTTAACTAGCTGCTCTATCTGGGAAACACCTGATCCTGCATCGCCCAGCACAGATGAGGCACCGTGGCTGAGAGCGCATCCCTGAAGCCAAGACTTGGGCGTTCAGAACTCAGCTTCACCTCAAGTAAAACAGAGGGCGTCTTTGGGGGGATTTCTGATCGGAAAGACGGCCAGCCCAGAGTGAGGGAGGACAGTGTGACCACACGGCTCCTGTGGTTACCAGCCCTGCCCTG